>PVJS01022697.1:0-30290 GCA_004027185.1 Glis glis
CCAGCCCCCAATTTAGTTCTTAAAAAAAATCACCAGCATAATATATTTTAGATTAGCCTAACATATTAAATAACTATTTAAGCTGAATTGCAGAATGATAGAATTTTTTGAAGAAAAAGACAGCATGGAGAGTGGGGTCTGATCATAGGAAAAAACTCTCTAGGTGCTCCCCAATGCCAAGATAGGATTGAAAACCAGGGCCCAACCCCTTTACAGATAAGATAAGTAAGTCATAGAGAATATTGATGAAAGGTCATTTGAGTTCATGAGGAAACGCATAAAACTAAAAATAAGTTTTAAAATTTACCTAATGAAAATGATTTATTTTTATTTTATATTTAGTAAAGATCCCTTCATGGGAAAGTGACAGAAAAACAACCCAAAATAGTATGCAAACAAAAGAAAGTAGATTGTCTTACAGAAAATACCAAGTTTTGTATAGAATGACAAACCATGGAAAGGGCAGGTATACAAATGGGGATTCAGTATATTTCATAGCAAAAGTCATACACACACCATGTCTATTGTTGGGCTTTATTCTTTTGCATTGCAAAGCTGATTTACCTACATGGAAGAACCTGTGGCTGCCAATAATTTCCAACTTTTATACCTTACCATTCAAGACACCAAGGAGAGAAGGATCTCTCGCTTTCCTTAGGGATGAATAGGAGATTCAGGTTAAGTTGGGCACAAACCCTAAATCAAATTGTACCAGGGAACAGGGTCATAGTGTACTAACAGAAGCACTTCCTATATAAACCATATTGATGAGGGAAGAGGCAGTTTTTAAAAAAGAAATCCCTTTCTAAATAAATAGTGTATATTAATAAATAGTGTATACCAGGTATATAGTGTATAGTATAAATAGTGTATATCAGCTATACACAGAAATAAATGAATCCATTATTTAATTTGGAGGAGTTCATTAACAATTTTTAATAATATTTTCATTGAAAAAGGAAGTGTCCTTTTGTATGTAAAGGCTGGGAATAAAACTGTGCAAAAGAGTTAACACAGAAGGTTGAGGCTACCATCTTTACAAGGGCTTGCTTGTAAATTTGGCCTCTGGATGGCATCTGTTAACTTGGCTTCCAAAATGTTCACTTAGCTTTATTTGAACTGTTGTGAAGTTATCATGCCAATCTCAATAACATGTATGGGGAAGGGGGGGAGTGGGATGGGATTTGGACAGAAACATGCCAAGTGCTGTGTGCATATATGTTTCTATCTCTCTTAATCTCACTATGATATATAATTACAGTGCACCAATAAAAGTATAAAAAGTTCACTCAGTTCCTAACTGACAAGGTTGTTTTGCCATGATAAGGCTATTTGTACTAACACATTTATTTATCGGGGAATACTTGCTTTCCTCTTGGAATCTAGAATTTTTCTAGTTGTTAGCAAAGAATGCTTATATGACCAGTAAAAACCCTAAATTATCAATCTTAACTAGGCTTCCCTGGACACAAATATTGCATATATGTATTGCTGCATTTTCCCTGTGGGAGGAAATGTGTGCATGTAACAGGGAAGAGAAAGAGAATAGGAAGCCCCTGTACATTGATTCTTCCAGAATCTACCTTTGTCTTTCCCCTTACTCATTCCTATTCTATCATTTTGGTAAGTCTTTGCTATAGTACAATTGTCTGCTTCATCCTGTAATTTCTTCTACTTAATCTGTGAATTGTGAGTGCACTTCGGACACCCAAACAGGAACCTTCTAGGTTTATGGTGTGCCTAGATTGTGAACCTTGTCAATGTCACCTTCTACCAGCTTTCCATCTTCCATACCTATTATTTCACTGCTGTCCCCTCTCAAATTCTTTTTGTACATGTGGATTAATACAATTTTTTTATTGTTAATGTAATTTTAGTTCAGGTTTGTGATAGTGAGGATATAAACAAGTGTGCCTAATCTGTCATATTTAAGTGGAAGCCATTTATTATATATTAATATAATATCTGTTATATTAATAATAATATTTATTATTTCTGTTCTATTTATACCAGTAGCTTTTTAAAGAACAATAATTCTCTATATTTTGGGTCCCTAATATCTGTCCTCATATGATCTCTAAAATTTTTTATCTCTATGTATTTCCTTATTCATGTAAGTTTTTCTGAAGTGACTTTTTCGTATTCTGTATATTAATAGTTTTAAGTAAGTTATAAATGGTTCATTGGTATTATTTTTCTACATAATTTTTATTTGGTCCTATATATTTGATTTGTAAATAAAAGTCCCTCATGCCTTCCTAACTCATCTCTTTTAGCATGTTTCATAAAGTTAATGTCCTCTCAATATTCCATGAAATTATGGAGATATTTTGTTTAATTTTTAATGCCACATATGGTTATTTACCAAAATTGTCATCTTCTGATATCCATTGTTCCTTTTCTTTGTATCTTTTTTACACCTATATGCTTTTTTGTAAAAGTTCTAGGTTATGGCATTTTTCCATTTATTCATCTTGGAATGAATGGTTGTTTTGGCATCTGCTATTTGCTGCAGAATAATGTGATTGCAGTTTTCTTGACTTCTTTATTGTTTTCTTGTGTGCTGTATAAAAACTCCATTTAGAGGTTGAGAATTAGATATTGATAGTTCATATTTTCTTCAGCAGTCAACGGTGTTAACACCATGAGCAGCTACAAACTGAGCTTAACTTTGTTCTATTTTGATTGTTTGCCTGATTTTTCTCAAATTGGGTGAAACTCCTGTGCTGGCGTACGGTGTCAGCAAGTTGTGGCACTTCACTTTTACTTCTGTCACCTGGTTTCTGAGTAAGCCAGCACTTTGTTAATAATCCAGTGTAGAAAACAAACTAACAAACAAAAGTACACCCACCCCTCCTGCAAAGCTATGTTTGGTCTGTAATTGCGAAGTTGGCTTTGGGGATATTATTTTCCATCTCTCTCACAATTGATCCCCACTTCCACACTTAACACCTGTCAGTCCAGAAGTAAAATTAGAGGAAAATTAATGGAATAATAATATATAGGCTCCTGGTATCTCTTCCAATCCCACACCTACTGGTGATCTGTGGGTATGGGGAAATGTACTCCAGTTGAGGAATTTCCCATGTTTTCCTCTCTGTCTGGTCTCCAGTGCCTGTTCCTAAATGCTGGGGAATATTAGTGGAGCATTTCAGAACTTCCTTCTCTATTTCCCATGGATATTCTACCAGATATTCAAGATCTTCCTTGAATTTTAGTTGAATTATGTCTTTCTCTTGTTCTTTGGTACATCTTATATGAATTGTGAGTGCAAACACATATCCCTTTCTCTTATTTCTTATTTCATTTTGGCTGATTCTGAAATTGTTTTTAATGCACATCCAAATTACCTTATTTCCCCAAAGTCTTTCAAATAACAAATCTCTCAGATTGCTATTATATCCTGGTCTTAATGGAAACTTTTGGATGGGTTTAACTGAAAATAAAATGCTCACAAAATTGGGGCATGACTTAGAAAAGGTACCCTTCCTATTTTGACAAATTAGAAAAATAGATTCGACCTCTGAGTCAATAAATCCAATGGAAGAGCAGTGCTTAGTAAGTGAAGCAAGAAAGATTTTGATCATCACTCAAGTTTCTCATCTGGGAATAAACTACAAAACTATAACAAGCTACACAACCATAACAAGCAGCCATGCATAAAAGTATGGTAGATATCTAGTAAAGTCAGTAGTATTTAACTTCCAAGAAAAAAATGCCAAATTTTTGAAATAGTACATTGTAGTTTTACTTATCTGTGTTTTTGACTTTATTTTACTATTGTCTCATTGCTTTTAAAATGATCCTCGGCTAACATGGGGAAATGTATTCCAATGACCACCTTACCTCACTTTTAGTTCACAAAATTTCATGGGAAAAAGTAGAATTTGTTACTTTTAGGACCTCTGACACCATTTTAGTACAATTTCATACAGATGATAAATTTAAAACCTAATAACCTAATAAAGTTCTGCTACTTGAAGAATTTAAGATGTGTCTTTTAATAACAGAAATATTTATTAGGCCAATTGATGGCAGGGCATCTTCTGTACAGGCTCATGCTGTAGATTTAGTTGTCTGGAAACTATTCAAAATCTGCCTATGATTGTTTTTAGCAGCTAAAATGCATACACTACATAGAGTAGCTGCTAATCCAAACACTACATAGAGTAGCTGCTAAATTTCATAGGAAAGCAGAACTGACATTCTGGGTGGAAAAAATATTAAATGCTTAAGAAAATAAAATCTGCCATGTATAGATGTTTCCTGTTAGCACCAGGAGTTGCAGATGGTCTCACCACCAAATAGATCTATGATACATGTTATGGGGTTATAAGGTTGAATTTTCACAGCTCTGACACTGTTCTCTGGATTCCTACTAAGCAGAAGACTTTAAAATTGTTTGCTTCATTTTATAAACACATTAGTTCCACACTGTTATTCTCCTGGAATAAAAGTGAGAAATGAGAGCCTTTTGTAGCAACTATAGATATATATGGTGGAATTTTGCAAATCAGTTTAAAAACCTGAGCTAAAAAGTCAGAGTGAATCATTATCTAGCTCTTCCCTTTGAATTTTTTATTTATTTTTAATTTTTTATTGGTGCATTGTAATTGTATATGATATTGAGATTCATAATAATACATTCATGCACATAGCATTACTTGGTCTGTTTCCTTCCCCATAACTTTCCTTTTCCTCCTCTCCTCCCTCCCTGATCCCCTTCTACAACTTTACTGATCTCTCTCCTAATTTCCAGATGGTTTCCTGATTTCCCCTTTTTTTCTCTAGCTTCCACATAGGAGAGAAAACATGCAGCCCTTGATTTAGAGTCTGGCTAATCTCATGTAGCATGATGTTCTCCATTTTCATGCAAATGACAAACATTTGTTCTTCTTTGTGGCCGAGTAAAACTCCATTGTGTGTGTATACCACATTTCCTTTGTCCATTCATCTGTTGATAGACACATCTACAGTACTGAGCACCACGAATACTGAAATATACTTAAAAAATGAACCCAGATATTTTTATCTTTTTGATTTAAAAAGATACTTGTTCCATGAAAAGGTTTATATATACAATGGTATGGGTTATTTACAGTTAATACAAATAACATTACTTATAGTAAGTATATGAATATATAATAATATATATATGAATATATATGAATATAAAACTATATTTTTATATGAATATATAAAAATATATTTTTATTTTATATGAATATAAAACTATCGCATATATATCAAGTTATTTCCAATTTTGACAAAGCAATTTTGTAGAAAACATGATATATTATCTTTAAGAATTATAAGTGTTTGGGTCTAGAAGGTATCTGAAGTATACCAACACATTTCATTTCAGTACAAACTATTATTATAATGCCGTCTTTTCATGAATGATTTGGGAAAATATGTGACCCTATAACTTGAGAAGTGGAAAGTTTCACACCCTAATTTGGACTTTCTGTTGAGACTTAGAATATGACTTATACCTATTTTTAGAAAAGAACATTGCTGAATCCATGTAGAGTTTATTAATACTTTTTGGTCAAAATATGGCTAACCTATCCCTCGCACACCCATCGGCCTCGTTTCCCGGCATCTGATTGCTCATTTGGATGAGGAGTCAGGCTCTTCCCAAGAGAGGGAGCAGATGATGTATGAGGATAGGTGGGCTGGCACCATACCATAATGAAAGATGGGAAAGGCACACCTCTTCATGAATGGGAAGTACTGCTAAATTATCACATACACAGAAATAGGCCCAGCATAGCATGGCAATGGAGGTCAATTAGTGGAGAAGTTATTGAATTATGGGCCTTTGTGGTGATATGAGGGAACTTAGGTAAACAAGGATCCCGGCTTAATGCTTTTTGCTAAATAAAACTCTTATAGACAAGATACAAAGCAACAATTGACTTAAACTCTAAGAGTCAAACTTATTCCCTGATTTATCCTATCAGTTCATACAGCAAAAATTAAAATTAAAAAGTCCAGAAATTAAATATTTTCCTGAACATAATTGGGGAGATAAGAACTTGGTTAATACCCAACTGGTGATTTAATATGTCTGACTTAGATATCAATCAATGAGAAAAGGTATTCTACTCATATGGAAAAAAAAACACTGGAATATGAATATATAAAGATCTGATTTGGGGGATTTTGAGAGTCAGAGAAATTAGGGAGTTTGTTCAAGTGTAAATGTACATGAACCGGTTACAGTTCAGTCTCAAATGTTCATCAAAGTCTGGTAATACCACAGGTAAAAGTGAACAAAATTAGCCTTACAAAACATATAAAAGAAAAAGTATTATTTAACTTTACTGCTTCTGACTAAACTTGCTTATGTATTTCATATAAAATTCCCTTACAGCTCTGAGTAATTGCAAATTAACATAAATGTGCAAGCATTGGAGAAACATAACCTCAGCTTTGAATTCATGAAAATACCTTTAGCTGACAATTTTAATTAAGACTTTAATACATTGTACATTGCTAAAACAACAGATAGTATTTAACCATGCAGTAGCAAGCACCTATTAAGATTAGACTTTTTCAACTATGACATTTGATTAAACCATTCTGTACTTGTCTGTCCATGTGATATAATTGAAACAGCAGATAGTTATAGACTCTAAAAACCATTCCATTGTGGATAGACAGAATTGGCTTAATATGCTTTTTTTTTTTTTTTTTGCAGTACTGGGGATTGAACCCAGGGGCATTCTGCCTCCGAGCTACACCCCCAGCCCTGTTTTTTATTCTTTTATTGGAACCAGGGTCTCACTAAGTTGCAGAGGGCCTCACTAAGTAGCTGAGGCTGGCTGTGAACCTGCGATCCTCCTGTCTCAGCCTCCCAAGCACTGGGATTACAGGAGTGCGCCACCACGCCCGACTTCATCCCCTGGTTATTGAGATTAATTGTGTCATAATGAATGTGGACATGGATCAATAGACATTACATGGAACAAAAACGTAGTTTTGTTTTTCCCTTATAATATGAAATTTCATGTTAAATCACCTCACCCATGTATTTCCAACAAGTTTTAAAGAGGAACTTGCCAACTAAGAAGTGCACATGCACACGCACACGCACACACACACACACACACACACACACACACCGATTAAAACGTGGATTAAAAAATACATGGAGAAAAACAAATATTCCCATTGTAAAACTCAGCGGATATGCTGGAAAGCATACGTTCTGTTAACCGGCCATCAAGGCAAGAAAGAGAACACTGCAAGTTACATAATATCATTCTCAAGGAAGAGAAAACAAGCTGACCATTGAGAGAGATAAACCTCTTCCTAATTATCAAACTCAGAAGAAATGGACAACAGTAACTTTACACAAATCTAGAATCAGAATTCAAAGGCCTGTTTTAATACTCAATTTCATAAATCCCAAGGAATAAAATTAAAATGTCTATGAGTAACCCTTCATAACTTATTCTTTAATAAAGCCTAAAGTATTAATTTGTTGTAGTGGGCTTCAAGGTAGACCTCCAGCGAATCATTAATTCAGGTAGACTTCAAATTCTTAAATGCATGTGCATAAAGAATATATTTTAAATTATCTTCCATTCTGGATTGCAGGTATCTTATAACACCTACTAATAACAATGCACTAACTTTGGGAGGCCAGAGAAGTAAGTTATGTGATATTTTATGTTCTTGTAAACCAGAAAAGCTGTAGTATCCTCTCCTGACTAGGAAGACTTTTGTTTCTACAAGAGCTGGAAAGATGGCCTGTCGGTGCACCCCCCATTTACACATATATGTTCCAGCACTTGTACGCATGACTACACACGTTTGTGGTTGGTATGGGTTGAATTGTGTCCCTCGTATGCTGAAGCCCTAACCTCTAGTACCTCAGAATGTGACCTTATCTGAAGATGAGTCTTTGCCAAGTAAAAATGAGGTGATTGGGGTGGGTCCTAATCCAATAATACTGGTAGACTTATAAAAAAGGATAAATTTGGAGATAGCCTAACATATAGGGAGAACCCCATATGAACCTAAAGGCGCCAAGGACAGGGACCTAGGATAGAGTCATACCTCGCAACTCTCAAAAGAAACTACCCATGCTGACACCTCAATCTCCCACTCCCAGCTCCAGAACTATGAGCAAATTTTTTTTTGTGTGTGTATGGTGCTACGTATTGAACCCAGAGGCATTCTACCTCTGAGCTACAACTCCAGTACTATTTTATTTTTTTATTTGTAAACAGTCTTGCTAAATTGCCGATAGCCTCCCTAAATTGCTGAGCCTGGTTTCAAACTTGCGATCCTACTGTCTCAGCTTCTCAAATACTGGAATTACATGCCTGTGTCACCACACCCAGATTAAATTTGTTGTTGAAACCATGCAGTATATGGTATTTTGCTTTGGCAGTGTTAGGGAACTAATAGCATGGTGATGAGATAACTTCTAGATTTAGGACTTTTGACCATGCAGCAGAATCAATTAAAAATTTGAAATAAAAACGTACAGCTCTCTTTCTTTTAGCCTTCATGTTTAGTAAGTATTTTCTACTGAATCTGTGTAGTTGTAAACAAATATATACTTCTTAATTGTTAATTAGACACAAGTCCTTACATTTAAGAGTGATCAGATATCTTTTAAAAATATGTAAGAGAATTTTGTGTTCATAACTTAGCACTTACTAAATGAAAATAGCCAGATTCTTATTAATTTTTTTGTGGTACTGGGGATTGAACCCAGGCACTTTCTACCTCTGAGCTATACCCCCAGACCTTTTTTTATTTTTTGAAACAAGGTCTTGCTAGGTTGCTGAGGATCTTGCTAAGTTGCTGAGGCTGGTCTTGAACCTGTGATCCTCCTGTCTCAGCCTTTCAAGTACTGGGATTACAGGTATGCACCACCACTCCCAGCTTTAAAATTTTATGACAATATGTGATATTTTTCAAACAATTTTGTTTATCTTTGTGCGTCTGTACTCTTCTCTCATTAAAAAAAAATCCTTCACTAAAACATCTTGATCTGTTGGGTATTTTATATTGTCATGAGGCAGAATTGCTGAAAGGTGACCAAAAATTTTACTCAAGTTTATTTGGAATTTTTCAGATACTGAAGGAGAATAAAATGGTCCAATGAAGTTATCGTAGAAGTTTTTATTCAGTGAATTTACAGTTCTCACAATAAAAATGCTCAAAATTTGAATCTAAAACCTTTTCATGGGCCCCAACTAATATTCCTAGACTGAATGGCAATAACATAATAAATTTAAAGTTTACCTTTAAATATACCTATGATAAAGCATTTATGGATAGATGAAGCAAAAGGTTCTACCACCCTGAAACCCATCAAGATGTATGATTACAATGTACCAATAAAAAAATTATGATTTTATCAAAGTATTAATATGAAATCCTGAAGCAAAATTAAGTATCTTAAAATAAGTGTCTCTCTTTTTGGCTCAATAAATCTGTTGCTACTTGATAGGTCGTCCCATTGTATTTGGAGTAGGCCCTATGAGCTGAATTTATATTGTAAGACAAATGCTATGTATCCAGTAATAATCACCAACTCCTCATGAACTTACTCTATAAACATTTCTTTTCATTGAAGAGATGCTTTTTGTTGCCTCCCTACTCTGCTCCAGGTGCCCATTTTCTAGTCTCGGTAACGTTGACCTTTAACATCCCACCTCCTTTGTTAAATTCAGACGTTAGTCTAATGTGAACATAAGATAAAAAATTTACTTTTATAATTCTCATTTAAATTTTTTAATACTTAGAATTTTATTTACCAAAAGGGGCACATATAAAAATGAGTATGTATTCTCCTTTGATGTAATCCTCTCATACCACTTGTGGGTTTTAGAATACATCTAAACTCTTCCACTTGTCATTTAAGTGGAAACTGAGTGATTTTACCGAATGACGTTCTTAGGTTTACGTGGTTTGATGATACAACTATTAGTGGTAATAGTAGTTAAACCAAGCATGTAAAAGCCTGCATACTATTTTAAACTACCCAGATTCCCTCCTCCACCCAATTTCTATACATTTAATGGCTTTTCATCTATTAGGAGACTTTTTTCCTTAGGCAGCAAGAATCCTGCTCACAAGGTAGCACAAGGAAACCTTTTAATAGAGAAAAATGATTGGACCATAGAGATGGTTGGTTGTCTTGAAAACCCATTGACCACAAAATAAGAGTCAGCAACCTAGAATAAAACCTGGCCATGACCAAAAATTCAATAATCTCAACTGGCTTGCAAATATAATTCCTTCTCAAAAGCTATTTCTAATGCAACATTTAAAAATAGATGATCTTCGATTAATTTTCATGAGAAAAATTGCATTGAAATTTGGGCTTCATAATTTCACACATTTAAAATGAAATCACAAATATGTCTTTAAATTTATCATAGAATCACTCAAGGAAATACTATTGTCTAAGCTTTCATAAACAGCTAAATTGGAAAATTCTATACAAATTTCTTACTTGAACACTTTTACGCTAGAGATTTAGCAGTGGCAGAGTTGGCTAGCTGCTCGCCACACATGAACTTCTTTCTTGGTATAGAAACCTCTCTGGGAAGTGGCTGTCCAGCCAGGGGCCAGATTTCCCAGTAGTACCCTCCGCTCCAACAGGGTTGGCTCTACCAATGGAACGTGAACAGAAAAGAGGCGTGTCTATTTCAGGCCAAGCTCCTCTTTATTCTCTTTCTCTCTTTATGGACACCACCAAAAGTAACTCATCAGCCCAACTCTATAATGATTTTCTGAAGTTCCCTGAGTGAAAGTACAGCTTTGAGATGCACCCAGGTAAAAGCTTTCAAGATAGAGGGTGCTTTGAATTTCTAGAGCCATGTGTAACTCCACAAGTTGCATATATATTCAGTATCTACTTCTTCCTCTTGAAATCTTAACAAAGATAATGCCTATTACTGAAGCATTTTGCCTTCCTCTGTGATCAGGCACCCTGATTCCACTGATCCACAGGAACTGGCCTGCATCCTTCTCCTTTCATGGCTGCCTAGTCACCAGTTCTTCACAACAGGGGTGGTCAGGTATTGATCACTCTTCTTCTCCTGGCCGTGTGCATCTTTGGATTATTTATGAAGTTGACAAAACTGAGCTGGGTGTGGTTGCACACACTGGTAATTCCAGTACTTGGGAGGCTGAGACAGGAGGATTGCAGGTTTAAGGCCAACCTTAGCACTTAGTGATGCCCTGTTTCAGAATAAAAAATAGGGCTGGGGGTATAGCTGAGAGGTAGAATGCCCCTGGGTTTGATCCCCAGTACCATAAAACAAACAAACAAGACAAATCTGATATTTTGCGTGTGACAAAATTTCCACCTTTAAAAATAAGTGCATAGAATAGTTCAATGGTTAATGTTATTATTTAATTAGTATGGAAATGCA
The DNA here is from genome assembly GCA_004027185.1 of Glis glis. Classification (NCBI taxonomy): domain Eukaryota; kingdom Metazoa; phylum Chordata; class Mammalia; order Rodentia; family Gliridae; genus Glis; species Glis glis. Next base: position 11,412 of record PVJS01022697.1, read on the forward strand.
CACAAGTCAGAAAGAACAGTTGTAAATTGATGCAGACTTTAAAAGAAATGAACAGTCATGTAACTAGCTGAGATAATCCCATGCAGTTTGTCAATAAATATTTTCTCTGAAAAATGTGGAAGGCATATGTAAATTGACTTTTAAATTCCAAAAAAACCCCACAAAACTTAGGGGAAGCTATTTGCATAATTTCCAATAATATAACAAATTCCTAAGGAAAGTATGCTTACGGTTAACATATTTTATTCAACTGTTGCAGATTCAGAGACACAATTTTATAATCTGTGGGGAAGGGCTATTAAGATTACATGTTTTCCAGATACAAGTGATTTTCTGACCTATTCTTTTTAACAGATTGCCATAAATAAGAGGGATACCTCTTCTTAGAAGAGACATTTGTTAATTAAAATGTGATTTCTAGATTTATGGGCTGGTTCTTTTGCCTTGCAATGAAATGTCTCTCTTTTAGTCATTTTTTGTTTGTTTTCAGGTGAAGTAGAATGCCCCTGGGTTCAGACTCCAGGACTAGCATAACAAAACAAAACAAACAATCAAAGGAGAAAAACAAAATGACCACAAACAAACAAAGCCCCAAAACAAGATAAAACAAAATCAATACAGGGTGATGTTTGGCTTAAATAACCTCATAGATTCAATGGGATTTTGTTGAGCAGGTCTGGGATTATATATTTGATAATGGAAACAAGTTATGACTTATGAAGTAAAACAACCATTTGATTATAAAAATCTTTTTGATATGTGAAGATTATCCCAAAGCATCTATATGAATAACATTTTATGTTGTTATGTTTCCAAGTCTGCTAATAGTTCAAAAGTATAATTCTTGACAAGTTTATCAGGAAGACTACTATACATTTTTTCTAACTAGAAAAACAGTTCAGAAAAAGTACATCCTGGACTCTACTGCTTAGCACAGCAGGTCGATGCTGCATTGAAAACTAGGCAGTGGTCACCAGTTCATGGTGTGTTGTGGTCGTCTTGTGGCTCTGAGACCTCCAAGTAATTTTGGAGACTGTTCACACATGGTTTGAAGAGTTGCAAGGACACAGCAACGCAGCAGATCCAGACCACAGGTATTTGGTCATCAGAAAGAACAGATTTGCCAATGGGAATTTCCCAATTTCTTTTTTTCAGAGCAGCTGTGTGCTTCTTTGTGTTCAATAACTTACAATTTTGTTTACTAATTTGTCCTTTTGGGTAGATCACTGTGCTAGCCACCGTGAAGAATTATAAAGAAAGTCAGATTTCCAACTTCATATTGGAGACACACATGTTTATCAGAAAACCTTCCAGTCACCCAACTGAATGAGTGTAGAAGAACAGAAAAGTTACACACTTGTAGTTAGAATAGGAATAAATGGCAAAAGTTTAGTACATTATGACATAAGACTATAATGCATCAATAAAAGTATATATAAAAAAGATAGGTCCAAAAAAAAAAAGAAAGGTAATAAATTTGGGGGAGTAGGAGTCTGGGTATGGAACTGTGAGGCAGGACACTGCTAAATTTTTGTGTGTGTATGTATAATACTGGGGGATGGAACCCAAGGGCATTCTACCTCTGAGCTATGTCCCCAGTCTTATTTTATTCTTTAGTTTGAAATAGGGTCTCATTAGGTTGTGCAGGCTGACAAGTTGCTGAGGCTGACCTCGAACCTGTGATCCTCCTGTCTCAGCCTTCCAAGTACTGGGATTATAGGCGTGTGCAACCACGCCTTGCTTAATTTTGTTTTCTTCTTTTTAATTTCTAGGATTATTTTACATTTAAAAATAGTTGTGTTATTTTGATAAGGTACCAATTAAATTTTTAAAAATAAAGAAAGAATTTATGAAACCTAAGTCTTGCCTTTCAGGAGAGTCAATTAAATAAAAAGCTTCTAATTCCTTGCTTGGAATTTCCTAAGGTATGAGAGTTTGAATTTGAAGCCATCTCAGAGGCAGTCACTATTATTGAATCTGCTACTAACACTAAGGTTACTGTGCTTTCCAAGAAGCCACTTGAGCTCCGATCTTGTCGTCTTTCCACGCTTTGTCTTAACCACCTCCACCACTACTGACACCTTTCAGACTTTGAAGTGCTTCTCTTGTCTTGTAAACTCCCAAGGATGACTTAGCATTTCCCTGATTCTTCTGGGAAAGTGGCGGGTAAATAATGTAAGGACCTGCAGTAGGGACTGTCACAGAAGCCCATGGTGTGTGTGTGTGTGTGTGTGTGTGTGTGTGTGTGTGTTGGGGGGGGTGTCTCACTCTTCCTGCTCTCCTGATACATGCAACCTGCCTCTTCTTTAAAGTTTCAAAGGTCTTGTTGTAGAATTTGCTGAATTTGATAATGACAGCAAAGTTAAGCCTTTACATATATTGTCATAGGAAAATAGCGGCGAGCCTCTATGTGGATGGTGTGGGTGAATTCATGCTGACCTTAGAGCATATTTTCTCATGGCTTTTAAGGCACAGATCTTAATTTGGAGAGCCCTGAGTACTCCTCAGATTCCCTAACAGAAGTTCTGTCATGTCTTGTGGTATTTCTGCAGTACAAATTCCCTAAAAAAAAAAAATAACAAATTTGGCTCACTGCTAGGGATAAAGAAAGAAAGACACCTATAGCAAGAGAACAAAATACCTACCAAATTATCTTGCCACCACGCTGGGCTCACATCAATCAATTTTAGTGGTTGGAAGCAAGTCTAATAGCTTAGACTTACTGTTATATTTTAACTTAGTTCATCTGGATTCAGAGACCATGTCTTAACTAGTATAGTTTATTGTAATTAGACAAAATAAACTATAAGAACTTTTATTGAAGTGTTAAATGTTTCACCTGTTCTTGTTGGCCTCCTTTTTTATCATGATCTTAGGTAACAATTCTTGAGCAATTACCTGTAAAAGGCACTTTGTGCCTGATTGTTCATTTAATTCTTAAAATATTCCTATGAAGCTGGGTGTGGTGGCGCACGCTTGTAATCCCAGTACTTGGGAGGCTGAGACCGGAGGATCCGGGTTCGCAACCAGCCTCAGCTACTTAGTGAGGCCCTCCGCAACTTAGTGAGACCCTGTTTCTAAATAAAAAATAGGGCTAGAGGTGTAGTTCAGAGGTAGAATGCCCCTGAATTCAATCCCCAGTACTGCAAAAAAAAAAAAAAATGCTCCTATGAGGTAAGTACTAAAATTGTTCCCATTTTTTCAGATGGGAAAACAGAGAAACAGAGGAGTTAATTAACTTGACCAAGATCACCCTGCTTGTCAGTACCAAAGTCTGAATTCTTTGGAATAATCTGGTTGTATTCAAGACTGGTATTTATTTGAAACTCTTTTACTTAAATGTTGATATAAGTGAAATCACAAAATAAATTTTAAAATCTACCAAAAAAATACCTACCAAATTATCTTGCCATGGGTAAAAATACCTTGGAATAATTTATAAGAAATTGTGTTGAGTGTTTATCTTTGGATAGTGTGAATAATAATTAAAAAAATTTTTCCATGTACCTTTTATAGCAAAAAATATTGCTTAATAATTTAAAAATTCTAATTATAGAATTCAGTTTAAACAGCAAAGTAGACTAATGACTAATATCAGCCTAATAGAGCTAAGTTACATGCCAAGAAGTTTGTAAACTAATAGGGAATGTGATCCAGTTAAGAACGTGCAATAAGAGGGCATGGCCAAAAATAACCTGAAAAACATTTACTTTATTACTTCCAAATGAAACTGGTGTAAGGTAGTGCCTCATTTCTATATATTCTCTTTTTGGCTCAGTATCAAAAGGTAACTCAGGACACAGAGGGATGATTTCTTCACATCTATGATTTTCTTTGACAGTTATTAATAAATACTTCTTTCAATGTGATTTAGGACATGAGATCTAGAACAAGACAGCCTGGGCCTCAGGTTCAGATCTGCTATTTGCTAGCTATGTTATGGGGAATGTATTTAACTCTCTAAGCTATGGTTGCATTCAAATATGATAACAGCACTTCCCTGATAGGTGTATCTGTGTGATGATCACATCTAAAGTTCACAGTAAAATGCTAGTCACTTAGTAAGCATAGACCAAATGTTACCATAACTTGTATAAGCAACCCCTACAGAATAAGAATAGTTTATTCTGCAAACTATAAATGTACAGAAATGTTTGGACTTTCTGTACTATAAGCATTTAAAAACTCAAAAGCAAAGCCTGTACAATATTTAAGTTCAGTTTAGAAAACTAAAACACAGTTAACACTAAGACCATTTAGATATAACATCACTTCTAATCTGAGAAGTGGTTATTGAAGAAGAGAGCTGCTTTTGCAACATTTAATTAGAATTGAGGCTTTTAAGTTCTACCAATCAAATTTAGATCTAATATTCTAATGATCAAAATAAACTTGTTATAGAGAGGCAGACTCCAAGTGTGGACTTGTAACAAAATATTAGCAATTTTATTAGTGGTCATGGAGGTAACTGATACACTGCAGTATTTTGATTAAGTCCATATTTTGAAAACTTATTATTTTGCTCAACTAATGACTATTAGGTTGAAGCTACAGAGTATAGAGGTTTTTTTTTAGCTGACTTTATAATGTTAGTTGGTTGGGATACACGTATCACTGTTTACTCCTGGAATTGTTTGGCTCTGGGAAAGTTTGCCAAGTTCCATCTGTGCATATGAAGTTAGGGGTCAAATCTGTTTTTCTTTAACATTCTGTTTTCCTTAGAAAGACAACTCTGGTCTCCAGAAATCCCTATGCAATTTTCTTTTTGAGAAATGGAATTAAAAATAATTACCCATCCCACTCCACAGTTCACCTGGGACTTGTTTCCAATGCTGAGTGTTTTGAGTTATTCACATTGCAGGAGAAACATGTTTGTATTCTATCAAAGGAGCACAGAATGATTGTAATAGACTGATGAATGGTGACTTTATGAAATTAATAGCAGGTTTAATTAATGTTAGTTTATTTTCATTTTTGAACTGGCAACATTTAATGGGAACATAAAATTTAGAGATTTAAGTGGAAAATTACAATAGTATCACTGCACACAAGATCAAATAAAGACATTCTGGGTGTAAGAAGGAGGGAATTATTGTTCTCTAATTTATGCAGAAAGTGGTTTTTCTTTAAAAATCGATGTCAACTACACTGAAATGTAATGTGTCAGAGGTTACTGAATATTCTCCCCCTTTGTGGGAAACAAAATAGGTTTTCTTCAATGAACAGCATGAAGATTCTCAGGAGAAAACATTTTCAAATTTAAATCTCAGGGGCATTGTGGCAGGCTAAATTTTGATTGAAACAAAATATTGCAACTATTTTAGTGGTCATGAATGTATCTGCTATATGTAGTTAAGTATTTTGATTATGCTCTGACTCTGAAAATATATTGTGACCCAACATGATATTTTATGTAAAAAAACAAAATGCTATCAATGTGCAAACTTCTCTCTTCCTCTGAAATAAGCCAGGGCTTTCAGATTAAACCTAGATCTTCAACACCCTTATAACCAATATTCCACTTTCAGTTTATTTTTAATATCAACATAGAATATACAGAATATAAGTTATTCTATGTGTTGTTACTCTAGTCCATAAGAATTACTGACGTCCCATGGTTTTAAGATCAAGTATTTAATCCTTAAATTGAAATTCCAATCCCTTCACCACCTTGTCAATCTATCTTTTAGGCTTGTTTTAAAGTTTTCTTTTATGGGCCCTCGGTTTATCCCTTGTTGAACTGACCTATTTGACTTCTCCCAAATTTCTTTATGCTTTCTTTCCTCTAAGCTAGAAAGGTAGATGAAACCCACATATATGAATCATTGTGAGAGTTGCTACTAGTATAAGACAGTTGTTAAAAATGTAAAGTTCAGCCAGGCACAGTAGCACATGCCTGTAACCCCAGTACTTGGCAGGTTGAGACTGGAGGATTGTAGGTTTGAGGCCAGCCTCAGCAACTTAGGCCCTCCTCATCTTAGTGAGACCCTGTTTCGAAATAAAATAGGGCCAGGAGTGGTGGCGCACACTTGTAATCCCAGTACTTTGGGAGGCGGAGACCGGAGGGTCCGGGTTCGCGGCCAGCCTCAGCTCACGCACGCGCGCGTGCACAAGCTCTCTCTCTCTCTCCCTGCCTCTCTCTCTCTCTTTCTACTTAGTGAGGCCCTCTGCAACTTCGTGAGACCCGGTCTCAAAATAAAGTATAAAAAATAGGGCCGGGGGCGTAGCGCGGAGGTAGAACGCCCCTGCGTTCAATCCCTGGTACCGCAAAAAAATAAAAAAATAAAAAAAATAAAAATAGGGCTGGGGGTGTAGCTTACAGGTAGAATGCCCTGGGGTTCAATCCCCAGTACCAAAAATATGTAAATCTCTGTCACATTCCAGATAATTAAATGAGAATATTTGGGTGCAGGGCTCACAAATATTTTAGTAAACACTTGGTAAGCATCTAGATGGTTCTGATTCATATCAAGCATTTGTCTTCACCTTTTCAGCCACCAGTAATACCACTAACTAGTATGTCTACCTACTGGAATTCTTTTTTAGTTTTTTGTTTTTAACTGATACATAAAAATTGTACACATTAATGAGGTACCATGTAATGTTTTGTTACATGTTTACATTGCATAATGTTTATATCAGGTTAAAAATATGTGTTTCCTCAATTTCTTTCTTCTAGCTTTTTGAAATGTAGGTTATATTATTGGTATCTATAATCACCTTACTATGCAGTAGCATACCAGATCTTCCTGCTCCTCACTGTAACTTAGCATCCATTGATCAATCTTCCCCTAACTCCCATCCCACTCTCCCCAGCCTCTGGTGACCTTCAGTTGACTCTCAACTTCTATGAGATCAACTGCTTTAGGTTCCAGCTGAGTGTGATCATGTGGTCCTTATCTTTCTGTGCTGGGATTATCTCTCTTAACATAATGATCTCCAGTTCCATCCCTGTTATCACAAGTGACAGGATTTCATTCTTTTTAATGGCTGAATATTATGCCACAGTGTATGTGGACCACATTTTCGCTATCCATTCTTCAGGTGATGGACACTTAGGTTGTTTACCTATTGGAATTCTTATATATAACTTTCAGAACTCTGTTTGAATCTCACCTCCTTCAAAAAGTCTTTTATGACTCTCAAAGAAAAATATTTTTATTTTCTTCATTTCATTTTGCTTATTATTAAGATTCCTCATGTAAGAATTATGTACCATGTCTCTGGTCCTGTGACATCACTGAAAAATCCCTAAATAGGCTTTAAATTTCTTTCCTTGATCCATTTATAAGATATTGTACATCGGGGTCTAACACACACACACACACACACACACACACACCCCAAAACTTGAAAAAAGTCACAAAACAATATTTATACTTATTTCATTAGACACACTGTGGTATTCGTATTCTATTCTATTCTATTCTATTCTGTTCTATTCTATTCATTGAATGATACTTTTAGAGATCAACTTCAAAGTGTATGGCTGACTTGTGGTAAACGGTTTGGAAAAATATAGACTTAAAAGAATGGTTTGCACCCAGTAAAACACATTGTAATGTTTTTTAAGTGTTTAATACCTGAAGAAATCATTATGGTTGGCAATAGAAAACAGATCATTTTGAAATGATTAGATTGTGAATTTGCTGAAATTGAATATTCAAATGCAATGAGTTTAACTGATTACATGATAATTTTGCTTTGAGCTGAGTTCTGACAGGAAAATTTAAAGGACTTAGAGTAGCTTGAATTGGTTAGCTGAAAGATCATATGAACATGTTCACAATATATAAAAGTGGGAGTATTTCTGTATAGACTCAGGTACAACATTTAGTTCAGCCCTTACATTTTCATAAATTAGTCCCATCCATAATTAAACCTAGGTAGTCTCTTTTACAGACTGTAAGTGTATCTGTTAAGGGTATTGAGATGCCTTCAAGACTGTACCAGGTAGACTTTGTTCTCTCCAATCAAGAATCTAGCACAGTGCTCTTCATGTACTAACTGCTCAATAAATATTTAAATATTTATAAGTAAATTAATAACATAAAGAAACTATATAGCTCAATCCCCAGAGTCTCCATTGGGTGACCTAACAAAGCTATAATTTAATATTTTACTAATTTCACCTTAGGTCATTAAAACCTATGCCAGATTTTTAAAAATATTATTTTGAAAAAAATAGGCAAATAGAAAAGTCAATGAGATAATACAGAGTTTCCATATACTCTCTACTTAGTTTCCTCTAATGTTAACATCTATATAACAGTAGTAATTTATCTACACTAAGAAATAAACATTAACATTACTAACAGTAGTAATAGCTTCTTTTCTTCACTAATGTCCAATCTAATCCAGGATATCATATGTCATTGAGGAGGGATGTCTCCTTAACCCTCTCTCCTACAGTTTGAAATAGTCTCTCTTTTTCATGACCTTGATACTTTTGCAGAGTACTGAACAGGTACTTTGTAGAATGTTTCCAATTTTGGCTTTGTCTAATATTTATCTCATGATCAGACTGGGTCTGTGGGGTTTGGAAGACTACTATGGAAGAGAAATACCCTTCTCAGAGAACATATAGCAGGGAGTCCATGATATGAACATTATATTGAAAATGCTAGATTTGATCACTTGGTTAAGGAAATATTTGCCAGGTTTCTCCACTACAAAGTTATTATTATTTTATTTCTATATTCTTTGGAAGTGAATCAGTTAATCATTTACCCCTCAAGGGGTGGGTATTAAGCTCCACTCCTAGAGAAAGTAGTACATACGCTTAACATTTGGAATTACTCTGTAAGAAAAATGTGTTATACCCCTCATAATTATTTATTAAAATAGTATTTATTTATATCAGTATGGATACATGTGTATTTATTTTATACTTTTGGTTATAATAAAATATTGTTTGTTTGATGTCTCAAATTGCCTCAGATTTGGACATGCAGAAATTATTGATTGGACCCTCTGTCCATTTGACATGACCTTAATTTTCTTTTAGTAGTTACTTATTTTCTGATGGTGTAGATACGCCAGGCTTATCTTGTATTTTTACTGCCCCAGACCTAGAATCAACTATATAGTCAAGTAACAATTATCTATTATAATAAAGTAAATGATTTATTTATTTATTTATTTTTGGCTGTTGGTATGGTTAATTGCCAGATTTCTCCTTTTGAGATTATAGCTACAAAGTTCAGACTCATCACCGGGCGTGGTAGCGCACGCTTGTAATCCCGGTACTTTGGGAGGTGGAGACCAGAGGATCCAGGTTCGCGGCCAGCCTCAGCTCTCTCTCTCTCTCTCTCTCTCTCTCCCTGTTTCTGTCTCTGTCTCTCTCTCTCTCTACTTAGTGAGGCCCTCCGCAACTTCATGAGACCCGGTTTCAAAATAAAGTATAAAAAAATAGGGCCGGGAGCATAGCACGGAGGTAGAACACCCCTGGGTTCAATCCCCGGTACCGCAAAAAAAAAAAAAAAAAAAAAAAAGTTCAGACTCAAATTTGTGGCCCAGACATAGCAAGTGTATAGGTCTATATAGCATATATATATATATTTTTTTTGCAGTTTTTATTTTATTTTTAACATGCTTTTATTGGTGCATTGTAGTCTCACTTCACAATGAATATCTATTTGTTGTTAACATACATGCACACAGTTCTTAGTGTCCCCCCCGCCTCCTCCCACCCATATGAAGTACCGAGAATGATGTTGGTATATTCGCACATGTACACATTGTTTATGATAGTAATTCCATTGATTCACTTCTTTCTTGCCCTTCCCCTTCCCTAGTACCACTTCCCTTGCCCCGCTGAGGGTTCTCCATTATCAACCGGAGTCCCTTGTGTGTCCCCACTACTCCCTAGGTTGCACATATTAATGAAAACATATCTTCCTTCTTTTTTTGTGATTGGCTGATCTCGCTTAACATAATGTTCTCCAGATCCTTCCATTTTCTTGCAAATGATGTTATTTTGTTCTTTATTGCTGAGTACAATTCCATTGTGTCTATTTCCCACAATTTTGTAATCTACTCATCTGTTGATGGACACTTAGGTTGGTTTCATAATTTGGCCACTGTGAATTGTGCTGCTATGAACATGGGTATGCATATATTACTGTAGTTTTCTAGTTTCAATCCCTTTGGTATGATTCCCAGTAGTGGTATAGCCGGATCATATGGTGGATCCATTCCCAGTTTTCTGAGGAATCTCCACACTGATCTCCAATAGTGGTTGAACTAGTTTGCAATCCCACCAACAGTGTAGAAGAGTACCAGTTTCCCCACATCCTCACCAACATTTGTTGTTGTTTGACTTCTCAATGATTGCCATTAATTGGGGTTAGATGAAATCTTAGAATAGTTTTGATTTGCATCTCCCTGATTGCTAATGATGTTAAACATTTTTTCATGTATCTATTGGCCATTTGTATCTCTTCTTTCATGAAGCGTCTATTCATTTCAGTTGCCCACTTCTTGATCGGATTGTTTCTTTTTAGTGTAAAGTCTTAAGTTTTTTGTATACCCTAGATATTAGACCTCTGTCAGAGGGATAGCTTGCAAAGATCTTCTCCCATTCTGTAGGCTTTCTCTTTAAGCTCTTGATGGTTTCCTTTGATGAACAGAAGCTTTGTAGTTTAATGCTATACCACTTACTAATTCTTGTTTTAATTTCCTGTGCTTTGGAGGTCTTGTTGAGGAAGTTTCTACCTGTGCCTATATGATGGAGTGTTGGACCTATGGCTTCTTCTAATAATTTCACAGTCTCTGGTCTAACTTCCAGGTCTTTGATCCATCTCGAGTTGACTCTTGTGCAGGGTGAGAGGTAAGGATTTAGTTCCATTTTCTACAGGTAGATAATCAGTTTTCCCAGCACCATTTGTTGAAAAGACTGTCCTTTCTCCAACGTATGTGTTTGGCACCTTTGTCAAAAATCAATTGGCTGTAAGTTTGTGAACTTGTTTCTGTATCTTCTCTCTGTTCCACTGGTCTATGTGTCTGTTTTTGTGCCAATACCATGCTGATTTTTATTACTATAGCTCTGTAGTATAATTTGAAGTCAGGGATTGTGATGCCTCCTGTGTGGTTCTTATTGATGAGAATTGGTTTGGCTATTCTGAGTCTTTTGTTTCTCCAGATGAAATTAATGACTGATTTTTCTAGATCTGTTAAAAACGATGTTGGTATTTTGATAAGGATTCCATTGACTCTGTAGATCATTTTTGATAGAATGGCCATTTTGATACTATTTATTCTGCCTATCCAAGAGCAGGGGAGATCTTTCCATCTTCTAAAATCTTCGATTTCTTTCTTCAGTGTTATATAGTTTTCATTGTAGAGGTCTTTTACCTCTTTGGTTAAGTTTATTCCTAGGTATTTGATTGGTTTTGAGGTTATTGTGAATGGAATTGTTTTCTGGATTTCTTTCTCAGTGGATTCATGGTTAGCATACATGAAAGCTACTGATTTTTTAGGTTGATCTTGTATCCTGCTATATTGCTGAATTTGTTAATGAGCTCTAGTAGATTTTTGGTTGAATTCTTTGGGTCTTCTAGATATAGGATCATATCATCTGCAAATAAAGATAATTTTAATTCTTCTTTTCCTATTTGAATTCCTTTGATATCCTTCTCTTGTCTTATTGCTGTGGCAAGAGTTTCAAGGACTACATTGAAAAGGAGTGGTGATAGTGAGCATCCTTATCTTGTTCCTGTTTTTAAGGGGAATTCTGGCAATTTTCCCCCATTCGATATGATATTGGCTTTGGGTTTCTTACATATTGACTTAATGATGTTGAGGTATGTTCCTTGTATTCTGATTTTCTGTAGAGTTCTTAATGAATGGGTGTTGAATTTTGTCAAATGCCTTTTCCGCTTCTATTGAAATGATCATGTGATTCTTGTTTTTAGTTCGATTTATATAGTGAATAACTTGTATTGTTTTGCATATGTTGAACCAGCCTTGCTTTCCTGGGATGAAACCAACTTGGTCATGGTGTACGATTTTCTCAATATGGTTTTGAATGTGCATGGCTAGTATTTTATTTAGAATTTTTGCATCTACATTCATTAATGATATTGGTCTGTAATTCTCTATTCTTGAGGTATCTTTATTTGGCTTTGGTATTAATGTGATATTGGCCTCGTAAAAGGAATTTGGAAGAATTTCTTCTCTTTCAATTTCACCAAATAGCTTGTGAAGTATTGGTTTTAGTTTGTCTGTGAAGGTTTTGTAAAATTCAGCTGGAAAACCATCTGGACCTGGGCTTTTCTTTGATGGAAGACTTTTTATTGCTGTTTCTATCTCTGTGCTTGCTATTGGTTGATTCAGGTTTTCTATATCCTCTTGGTTCAATTTTGGTAGGTTGTATATGTCTAGTAATCTTTCGATTTCTTCCATGTTTTCCATTTTATTGGGATGTAAGTTTTCAAAGTAGTTTCTTATGTTCCTCTGGATTTCTCCACTATCTGCGGTGATGTCCACTTTTTCGTTTCTGATTTTGGTAATTTAGGTTGATTCTCTCCTTCTTTTGGTTAGGTTAGCTAGTGGTTTGTCAATATTGTTAATCTTCTCAAAGAACCAGCTTCTTGTTTTGTTGATTCTTTGTATTCTTTTAATTCTCTATTTCATTAATTTTTGCTCTGATTTTAGTTATCTCCTGCCTCCTACTGGCTTTGGGATTCAACTGTTCCTGTTTTTCAACATCCTTGAGGTGTGTAATTAGGTTATTTATTTGGATGTCTTCTGTTTTTCTTATGTGGGCACTCAGTGCTATAAATTTTCCTCTTAACACTGCCTTCAAAGTGTCCCATAGTTTTTGGTATGTCATGACTCTATTTTAATTTAATTCCAGGAATTATTTTATTTCTCCCCTTCTTTCTTTTCTGATCCATTCCTCATTCTGAAGTATATCAGTCAGTCTCCATGTACTTATGTGATTACTTTTGGACTTCCTGTTGTTAATTTCCAGTTTCATTCCGTTGTGATCTGAGAAGATGCAGGAAATTATATCACATCTTTTGAATTTGCTGGTGCTTGCTTTGTGACACAGTATGTGGTCTATTTTCGAGAATGTTCCATAGGCAGCTGAGAAAAATGTGTATTCAGGTGTTGTTGGTTTAAATAATCTGTTTGTGTCTATTAGATCCATTTGGTCTATAGTTTTCTTTAGGTCTGAACAATCTTTATTCATCTTTTGTCTGGAGGATCGATCTAGTGGCTTGAGTGGTGTGTTGAAGTTTCCCAATATTATTGTGTTTGGATCTATTTGGGATCTGATGTCCCAAAGACTTTGTTTTATGAATGTGGGTGTGCCCACATTTGGGGCATAAATGTTTACTATTATTATATCTTCTTGTTCGATTGTTCCTTTTATTAGTAAGAAGTGACCCTCTTTGTCTCTTCTAATGTGTTTTAGGTTAAAGTCTGTTTTGTCAGATATAACCGTTGCTACCCCTGCTTGTTTTCAATCTCTGTTTGCATGGTATATCTTTTTCCATCCTTTTACCTTTAGCGTGTGAGTATCTTTGGCTAGAAGGTGAGTTTCTTGTAGGCAGCATATAGTTGGGTTATGCTTTTTAATCCACATTGCCAGCCTATGTCTTTTAATTGGGGAGTTGAGTCCTTTGACATTCTATGTTATTATTGAGATATGATTTTTGTTTCCGATCATTTTGAGTTCCATTTTTTGTTTGCTGTAGTGACAAATCTCCTTGTTTAGTTGCCTACCTGGTGGAGTTCACCTCTCCTGTGGTTCTGAAAATTGCTTGTTTTTCCTTCTTTGGGATTTATTTCTTTTAACATTTTCTCTTGTGTGGTTTGGTCCTCATGAATTCTTTAAATGTTTGTTTATCAGGAACATTTTTCTTTCTCCATCAATTTTAAATGATAGCATTGCTGGATATATCAGTATTGGTTGGAAGTTGTTTTCTTCCAGGGTCTGGAGTACTTCATACCAATCCCTCCTGGCATTTCTGACCTGGGTTGAGAAGTCTGGGGTGATTTTTATTGTTTTGCCCCTGTATGTCGCCTGTTTGTTTGTTCTTGCTGCTTTTAGAATTCTTTCTTTGGCCTCTATGTTAGTCATTTAATTATTATGTAGCGTGGGGAGGTACTTCATTGGTCTTGTTTTAATGGTGTTCTATATGTCTCCTGTATGTGAATGTCCAAATCTTTTTCTATGTTTCAATAATTCTCTGAAATTATTTCTTTGAGGAGGTTTCTTATACCCTTGGTCTGTGCTTCTAAACCTTCTTCGATGCCTTTTATGCATAGATTAGGATGTTTTGTATTGTTCTGTATTTCTTGGATGGTCAGGGTGTGTTGCTTAATATCTTCTGTATATCGTTGACTGTTTTCAGTTTTGAATGAACTGTGTTCCAGGAGTGATATCCTGTTTTCCATGTGGTCAAGCCTACTAGAGTTGGTTTCTATTGCAGTCTTTAATTCATTTTATTGACTCCTTCATTTCATTCAGTGTTTCTTTCTGATTCTTTCTTAGAGTCTCAACCTCCTCCTTTATCTCCTATATGCTTTCTTTGAAGCCTTTCATCATTCTGAAGATCAAAATTCTGAATTCTCTGTCTTGCATTTCCTGTAGGTCAGTATCAGTAATCTCACTTGTTGCATTATGACTGATTCCTGTTTCCTCACTGTTCCTCATTCTTGTATTTTTGGTGTGTTCAATTTTGTGTTTCTCTTGCCTCCGTATCATCTTCCTTTCTATGTATAAGACCTCTTCATGGTCCCTGTAGTCCCAATTGGGTCAGTACCCTGCAGGCTGTGGTTCCCTCCCATCTGATTGACGGGGGCACAGTGTGTGTGTGTGTGTGGGGGGCACGCAGGCTTCGGAGCTTGGGTGTTGGCACATGAGGCTCATTTCAAGGCGTAGTGTTGGATGTGGGCTCCAAGGTACGGGTGACAGTGCTGGAAGGAGCCCGGTCTCCGAGGCACGGGTGCTGAGGGTTGCCTGGGCCCCAAGGGATGTGCATCTTGGGAGGCGTCACCGGAGGTTGTCCTGGCTCTGATGCACGGTGCTGAGGATCTCGCACGGGCCTGAGGGGGGTGCGGACTACAGGTATCGGGTGGAGGTGCCTGATGGTTCAGGGGTGCTGATGCATGGCGCAGAGGATAGTGGTTGGGCCCCAGGGGCAGAGGGTTGCGTGGGTCTTGGGTGGTGGTGCAGGAGGTTATCCAGGCCCTGAAGTGTGGCACAGAGGCTCCCGCGTGGGCAAGAGCAGTGCAGATTCTGGGTCTCTGGTAGCAAGCAGCGCCAGTGGGCGTGGGGGTCCGAGGCGGGGCCTAGGGCCGCCCCAGTCCCAGATAGGTGGGCCACAGAGGGCTGGCAGGGTTGCACTGGTCGGCGCGGGCGTCCGAGACGGGGCACAGAGGGCCACCCGAGTCTCAAGTGGGGGCGTCGGAGTCCTAGGTGGGGCGTGGAGGGCCGTTCAGGTCATGCTGGAGGGCACAGAGGTCCAAGCCAGGGCAGGGAGGGCCACCCAGGTTGCACTGGAGGGTGCCGGAGTCCGAGGCGGGGCGTGGAAGGCCGCCCGGATCACGCTGGAGTGAAGGATTCCAATGCGGGTGCAGAGGGCCAGTCGGGTCCCGCTGGAGGGCGCCGGAGTCTGACTAAAGTAAATGATTTAAACAACATAATCAAAAAATCAAAAGAAAACAGCAAAAATTAGTAAAGATAAAAGTATAAATTGGGCCGGGCGTGGTGGTGCACACTTGTAATCCCAGTACTTTGGGAGGCAGAGACCAGAGGATCCGGGTTTGCGGCCAGCCTCAGCTCTCTCTCTCTCTCTCTCTCTCTTCCTCTCTCCCTGTCTCTCTCTCTCTCTACTTAGTGAGGCCCTCCACAATTTCTTGAGACCCGGTTTCAGTAAAGGATAAAAAGTAGGACTGGGGGTGTAGCTCGGAGGTGGAACGCCCCTGGGTTCAATCCCTGGTACCGCAAAAAAAAAAAAAAAATAGAAATTGAATTGAAAAAGAGAAAAATCATAGAACTAGTAAACAAATTTAAGGCAGGTCTTTGAAAAAAATATCCATTTTGTTTGTTGAAATTCTTTGTTGAAAGAAAATCTTTTTAAAAACTGTCAACAAAATAAACTCACTGCTAGCTAAATTAGCATAAATGTAAGAATACGCAAATACACAAAATTAGAAATGACAAGAGGAAAATAACCATCAAAACAAAAAATTAAATGATGAAACTAATTTGCACAATCTATGCAAACAAATTTGAAAGTTCAGATGAAATGGATAACTGCTTAGAAAAATACAACTTATCAAAGTTGATCTCAATAGAGGTAGAAAATGTGAATATTTAGACCAATTATTATATGAAAAACAGAAATAGATCTCCCATCCAATACATATAAAAATATACTTGGTCCAGATGATTTCATAGGAGAATTCTACCAACTCATTAATGACCAGAAACTTCCAATAGTATTCAATGATTTCAAATTTTAGAAAAAAAAAGAAAACATCAAAAATCATGTTTTAAAAAACCCTGAGATCATATACATTATGTACATTGTGTTGCAACCTGTTTCTGATCTAACAATATCTTTTAGATATCCTATTCATTAGTGTGTGTAAGCTCTAAATTATTTTTTCTAATGTCTGTTTTCATACTTAATAGAGCTATATAATGATTTATTCAGTCTTTCTCATATTGTTGGTCATTCTGGTTGTTTCCAGACTTTTGCCCCTGCAAATAATGCTTTATTAAACATCCTTATACACACATCCTTGGGGGCCATAGATTTTGTTTTATAAGATTTAAATGTGGGTAAAGACAATAAGAAATATAAATTTATCACAGGAAATAAATATGACACAAAACTTAATTCAAAACACTTATGACTAGTTCCTAGAAATCATTTATATATCAATATTATTTAACATAGTTCATATAATAAGTAGGTGAATACAATCAACATTTATCTAAAAATTTTAGTGCAAAATTCCAGGTTCAAGGATGCAACCAGTGTGCTTCTTCAGTAAGGCATTCTAATTTACAGAAAAATATTATAGATCTCATTTTCAGAAAAATAGAATAGTCATCATGCATCTCTTAAGTTTAGTCAATTAAATTCCAACCTACAAAGGAAACACCTCAGGATATACATTGTTTTTATTGTTTTCCCCCGTAGGAAGGATTTATTTTAAAATGGAATTATTCAGAGATAATAAGAAGACTTTTAGTTAATAATCCCCTTATCACCTGAACATTAACACAAAGTGACCTATTATTATTATTTGGCTTTACTGTGATATGAATATTCACATTAATAGCGAAAAACTTTCTCCTTAAATGGAAAATCATGGGAATCTGGAAAATCAAATATCCTGCTTTACTTAATAATTCATAGTGGTTGACTTAATTTATTTTATCTAGTATATATGTATGTCCATGTGTGTTTACTATAATTCAGATGTTTGTTCTATAGCTAATCCTCTCTGCTTCCTCACTGGTCCTCACACATTGTTCACCTGGAATATTCTGTCTCTTAATATCACATCTCTCCCTTTGCCTCTCTCCTTAAGATAGTTTTAGGGTGTAACTATTTGTGGCTTGAGCACCTTAGTGGAATGGGAGGACATGGTAACGTCTCCTGTCTGAGCGACACCTTGGATGTTGTTACTTGGGGTCCAAATGTATCTAGATCCATAACCTTTTCCACAAGCAGGTGGTTACTACAGGCCCACCATAATTTATAAATGATGAAACTGAGGTCCCTTATTTATGAAGGAGAATAGGCCATTTTCCTTTGACTGATTCAGATTACCCTCAGTTCCTCCTGGATCTGCCATATACTCTATTTGGTCTTCCAGCCTATAAGTACATTCCATCCACTATGGGCCCCTGGGAGCCCTGCCAGCTCTCCTGTTGGGCTCCACAGCACTCAGGTTTTGAAGTAGACTCGGGTGTGACCAGATTCTCTGTCTATCCATGCTGCTGGGTCTGAGCTGAGATACATGAATAATACAAAGTGATATTTCCTCCCAATGCTTTTATATTTCCTCCCCATGAGAAAAAAAATCTAGCATAAAACCATTTTACCAAAAAAAGAGAAAACAAAACTGTATTGATGGGAAAGTATTAACACTTTTTATGTAGCCTTATATCTTATACATTTCTAAGATTCAGTGAAAATGAATAATGATCCCCACATTTCTCTTTAACTACTGAAGCTCTTCCTTTGATAGAGGACTAATATCTAGAATATACAGAGAACTTACAAAACTTAACACTAAAACAGAACTCAATCAAAAAGTGGGTAACTGAACTGAATAGACACTTCTCAAAAAGAAATAAAAATGGCCAATAAATATACGAAAGAAAGTTCATTATTAGCAACCAGGGAAATTCAAATCAAAACTACACTGAGATTCCATCTAACTCCAGTTAGAATGGCAATCACAAGAACACAAACAATAATAAATGCTGGTGAGAATGTGGGAAAATAGGAACTTATATACACTGTTTATAGAATTGCAAACTAGTATAGCCCTGTGGAGATCAGTGTGGTGGTTCCTCAGAAGATTGGGAATGGAACCAACATATGACCCAGCTCTACCTCCTGGGCATCTTTCCAAAGGAATCAAAGTCGGAATATTTTAGCGATACTTGCATATTTATGTTCATGGCAGCACAATTCACAATAGTCAAATTATGGAACCAGCCTAGATGTCCATCAACAGATGAATGGATCACAAAACTATGGTATTTTGCTCACTCAAAGAGCAAAATTATGTCATTTGCAGGAAAATGGATGGAACTCGAGGACATTATGCTGAGCAAAATTAGCCAGTCTTAAAAAATGAACAGTTGTATGTTTTTTTTTTTTTTTTTTTGGTACC
>PVJS01022698.1:0-30287 GCA_004027185.1 Glis glis
GTGTGTGTGTGTGTGTGTGTGTGTGTGTAGCTGTGTGTGTGGTGTGTGTGTGTTACTGGTGATTGAACCCAGGGGCATTCTATCTCCAAGCTATAGCTCCAGCCTTTTTTATTTTGAAACAGGGTCTCCCTAGGTTACTGAGATTCTCGCTAAGTTGCTGAGGCTGGTCTTGAACATGCCATCCTCCTGTCTCAGCCTCCCAAGTACTGGGATCACAGTTGTGCACCACCATACTTAGCTAAATCATATATTTTAAACAAAACCCACATTACAACCATATCCATAGCAGCATATTCACAATAGCCAAAAGGTGGAAGGCACCAAATGTTCATCTGTGGATAATGGATAAACAAAAGGTAGTAGGTATAAAAAACAGAATATATTATTCAGCCTTAAAAAAGAAAGGAAATTCAGATACAGGCTACAACATGGATGAAACTTGAAGACGCTATGCTAAGTGAAACAAGCCAGTCACTAAAAGACAAACACTGTGTGATTCTACTCACAGTGCCTAGAGCAGAACACATTCTTGGAGACAGAGCCAGAAGGGTGGTTGCGAGGAGTTGAAGGTGGGGAATGGGGAATTTTTTTGAGGGCTATAGAATTTCAGTTTTGCAAGATAAAAAGAGCTCTGGAGACTGGTAGCACCACAATGTGAACGTACAGGTAGTGTTCAGCACTACTGAACTATGCTCTTAGAAATGACTAAGATGTGTTATGTCATGAATACGTGATCACAATTTTTAAAAGACATGTATATGTTTAAAAAAAAAAGTAGCGGCAGAGGGGACGTGGAAGGAGGCAAAGGCATTTTAGCCTGATCAACGCCACCAGTCCTTCTCCAACAGCCGTGCTTCACCCAAAGGCGCCCTCCCCCTCTCCCGCCCGCTCCAGGCGGGCCCGCGACACCGGCGCCGGCGCTCACAATGACCTCCTTGAGCGGTGCCGGCCGCACCTCCGCGCCGGCCGAGGCGCCGGCGGCCAATGAACACGCGCCTGCGCCCGGCCTCGCGCCGCGATTGGCTGCGCCCCTCCAACGCGTCCCCGCAGGTTCCCAAGCCCGGTTTAAAGGGGTCGGGCGCGGGCGAGAGCCGGCCATCCGCTACCCGCGCGCAGGTCCGCGGGGAGGGGCGGCCTGCGGACCGGCCCACCCGGGGCGTTCCTGAAGGGCGCCCTCGGCCGCCCCACGCCCCCAGATGTACTATGCCGTTTCCCAGGCGCGCGTGAACGCGGTCCCGGCGACCATGCTGCGGCCACAGCGGCCCGGAGACGTACAGCTCGGGGCCTCCCTGTATGAGCTGGTGGGCTACCGGCAGCCGCCCTCCTCCTCCTCCTCCACTTCCTCCTCCTCCTCTTCGACGGCACCCCTCCTCCCCAAGGCTGCGCGCGAGAAGCCAGAGGCTCCGGCCGAACCGCCGGGCCACGGGCCGGGGTCGGGAGCGCACGCGGGCGGCGGAGCCCGGGCGGACGCCAAAGAGGAGCAGCAGCAGCTGCGGCGCAAGATCAACAGCCGCGAGCGGAAGCGCATGCAGGACCTGAACCTGGCCATGGACGCGCTGCGCGAGGTCATCCTGCCCTATTCGGCGGCGCACTGCCAGGGCGCGCCGGGCCGCAAGCTCTCCAAGATCGCCACGCTGCTGCTCGCCCGCAACTACATCCTGCTGCTGGGCAGCTCGCTGCAGGAGCTGCGCCGCGCGCTGGGCGAGGGCGCCGGGCCCGCCGCGCCGCGCCTGCTGCTAGCCGGCCTGCCCCTGCTCGCCGCCGCGCCGGGCTCGGTGCTGCTGGCCCCCGGCGCCGTGGGGCCCCCGGACGCGCTGCGCCCGGCCAAGTACCTGTCGCTGGCGCTCGACGAGCCGCCGTGCGGCCAGTTCGCGCTCCCGGGCGGCGGCGCGGGCGGCCCCGGCCTCTGCACCTGCGCCGTGTGCAAGTTCCCGCACCTGGTCCCCGCCGGCCTGGGCCTGGCAGCCATGCAGGCTCAGTTCTCCAAGTGATGGCCGGCCTGGGCCCGGGCAGGGGCGCGACCTCGGCCCGCCCTCCAGCCGCCCGGCTTCTCCGCGCCCCTGCGCGCCGAGTCCAGGGGGAGCAGGTCCGAGTCAGGAGGGCATGTCGAACCTCTCCGCCCAGGGAGGGACTGTCGGCGCCTCTTTCCCCACCCCGACTCCGGGGAAGTTAAAGTGACTTGAGCGGACGTTCCGAGGAGCCGGCGGCCGCGTGGGGTTCCAAGGCCGATTCCACCTGCGCAGGGCGGAAAGCGAGCGCGCCCTCCCTCGCCCCGCGCGTCTGTCTCCCTGTTCCCGGAGCTGGGCGCTTCGCGGGGCTGCTGTGGGTTTTAGCAGCGGTAGGTTCGGGTCACTCTGCGCGCGGGGAGAGGCCAGTCCAGAGCGCGACCTCCCGGGAGCGGTCCCCTCCCAACTGCGCGGACCGGGAGGGGACAACGCATAGTTCCCGCCAATCCATGCCGGCTCAAAAGAGGATGTCGGACCCAGGAGGCCAAGAAAGGCCAGTCAGTCGGTGCGGACCGTCAGGGGCGTCGCGGATGGACTGACCCGGTGCCGGGCGTCCTGCGTCGCGGTGCCGCGGGTGCGGCGGTGACGGCGCCGGCGTGGTGGGGTGTCGGGGTTGGGAAGTCGGTCCGCTTTTGTCGCCCAGCTGCTGCAGAGCTATTTTTTTTTTTTTTTTGAGCCTCGCATAACCAGGTGTTTCTGTTGCGGGGAGCATTTGCTCTTCAATCCTGGGGTCTTCTTAGACAACGTAGAACCCCAGATTCACCTTTCTCCTCCCCTCTCCCCAAGGTAGCGTAGCCAACACTTGAGCCTGCTTAAAGCAAAAACCAGCCACCCTCCACGCCACCTGCGTTCCGGATTTACTAAAATAGGTAACGAGACTTTTCGCAGTCGCTCGTCTTGTGAAGCTCGCTAATTAACATTCTCGTTACAAGACGCGGAGGAGGACCGGGAGCCCGAGCCGCGGATCCAGCTGCAGTGGCGACGGCGGGTGTCGCTCTCTAAGCTGTCGCTTGGCGTGCCCCACGGGTCGTCCTTCGCGCCGCTTTGCAGTTGAAGAACTACATAGATGACCGACCGGTCTTGATTTGTTACGGCGTTAACAAATTACCCAAGAGTATTTTATGATCGTTCAGTAGCTTGCCTTGATATTTTTTTTTTATGTTGAAGGTTTTTAGTTGTTGGTAGTAGCCGGATTTAACGGACATTTTATTTTACTTCTAACCTTATTCCCTTGAGCTGTACAGAATCAACAAAATAAAACATTTAAAGTCGGATTTTTACTTTTTTTTGTCTGATTTGTTTGTTAATAAAAATGTCCCTGTACCCTGATGGGTTAGAACCTCAGGATGAAAGTTGGTAGTTAAATGACTACATTTTAAAACCCGACTTCCTGCACTGTAAGAACCCACTCACCAGGCAACCTGGTTCAAGTTCAGGCAGAGGCTGGAAACAGGAGCACTGTGGTGTAGGTGAGCTGATGGGTCTGTCCCAGCAGGAGGAGGCGATTCCAGGGGGTATACTTCTCTTAACTACAGTTTCCTCCAGTGAAAAACGGAGTTAAGCAATACAGTTAGCATAAGGTTATTTTTTAAATCTCAACATCTTTGTCAGAAATCCCCCTTTTCTGTATTAGTGGGCACAAGCAAACACCATAACAGATCCACGCTTCCTCCATTTCGGGCAGTTTAAATAAGGTTGGAGTTGTCTCCTGGGAAATTATGACTTTGGACATCATTAATTCTCCTAAGAGGAGAGGAAGGCTCTTCTGTCCAACTGGTGATGTTGAGAATTTGGGATGTTGACTGACTTGTTGCAATATTTAAAGATTTCATAGTTGCTAATGAATGCAACCGCTGTTTAAATGTAGGGGAGTGGAGGAGTTCTATGTCCCCTTTAACCTGAGGAATATTAAGGAAAACCCAATGAGGCAACTTAATTTAATCCATATGAAGTTATGGAGGCACGTGTACATGGAGGGGAGATGGGCGTGCACTCTGGGAACACACGCAGGGGAGGATGCTGAGAAGATGGGATTACTGCTTAGCGGGCTGTGTCTGTGGGCTGGGGAAAGCGGAGCACAGGACAAAGTAGCTCCGCACACCAACCGGTGCCAGGGAAGAGCGGTTCATTCTTCCCACACTCTGCCTCAGATGTTTACAATAAGTCCATTTGAATTTCAGTCTTCTGTATCTTCAATGCCTGTCTTGCATACCTTGCATCTTGACAAGGGACAGAAGGAGAAGCAAAAATCAACAACTAAATCGAAACCAAATCAGGTTCTCCAGGCAAAGTTGCACACATTCGCAATCCCAGTACTTGGGAGGCTGAGACAGGAGGATGGCAGGTTCGAAGACAGATTCAGCAACCTACCGAGACCCTGTTTCAAAACAAAAAATAAAAAGGGGGTGTAGCTCAGAGGTAGTATGCCCCTGGATTCAATCCCCAGTACTACAAAAAAAAAAAAGAAAGAAAAGAAAAGAAAGAGACACTTAGTCCAGCTCTAGAACCTAGTGCCACTGTCATTCCAAAAACCATTTCTATAAGCAGAAAGCTGCAGAGCAGAAGAGGGGTGGGTGGTGATAGATGTTATCTCTCTTTCCTCCTCTACTGGAGCAAACACTCATGTCTTATTGAGAAGGTAATACTGTATGTGATTCTTATTTAACTGAGAAAATCACACCCCAACCTGCTTTCCACAATGCCAAAGATTACAAATTAATTTAACAAAAATATACTGGGCTGTTTTGGGTACTATTAAAATACTTAAGTGATCTACCTTCATGTAGCATTTTATTGGCCATTGTGGCAAGCAAAATTAGCAGACTTGTTCCATGTAGGGAGTTTAACTTGTTCTAAAAAGGTGCATCAATAGGCATTCAAGAATCTCATAGGATGAAACAAAGGTAATTACTTATGGTGTCAGTAATGCAAAGTCGGACCTCTCAGAGCGTCTATGGCTATGTAGTCTGCAAGCACAGACAGTCTGTAGGCTCAGACATACGATGAAGAGCACAGATGGGATTGCTTTTTGAAATCTGCAATACTACATCACCCCAGCAAGAGGACCCATCTCGCTTGATTTTAGCTTGAATGAGCTTTACACAGAAGGAGTAAGTTTAAGCTGGTCTTTGAAGGGGGCAAGAAGGCAAAGAGGGACTTAGGCAGGTTACTTGAGAAAGGTCTATTAGGCCTCAGAAGCAAAGGGAGAAAGAACATCTACATGCCTTCTGCCAAAAAAGGTCCCTGCATCCAGCCTACCACCAACATGCACTCCAGGTAATTAAAGTAGACAGCACCCAAAAGGGATAGCACACCAGCCCTGAGACATGGTCATGTTGGTGTATGTGTTGGAGGCCAGGTGAGCAGTCAGAAGACAAAGCATATTAAAAGCACTACAGGATTCATCTAGCATAGTGAGGGGCTATTTACAGATGTTCTCCTCTAAGGGAAACTGATTACACCAGGTATGAAAAATAAATCTTGCAAAATAGATAACTTAAAGGGTAAGTGGTTCCCTGAAGGAAGTGGCCCCACCCCAAGCATGGAAAATATTTTACTTTACTGAAGTTCAGATTAGGAACAACAGCACTTCCATGTCACCCATCTAGGTCAGGGTTTTTCATCTGTGTGGGTTGCCCAGGTATGCAGGGGAGGCTGCCTACAAGTTGGCAGCTGAGACTCAGAGCCCAGACTACTAGCTAGACCTCCTAGAACCTTCTGCTGTTGATAAAGGAAGCCAGCCAGAAGAAGGGCTATCTTCTCTGCCACCCAAGGATATTTTATGAACGAGGTAATGCTTTAGTACATTAAATGTAAATTCCACATTATACATTATATGTAATATCCACATTAAACGATGTTCCCCGTGCTTATAAGCATGTCCATTCAACTAAGACGTACATAATACATTACACTCAACACTTACATAACACATCCTCAACACGAATATGACTTAGTACATACAACTATTAATATTACATAAGACATTACATTATTTATTGGACATAGCACATACTATAGTTAATTGCACATACCCCATACAATTATTAATCTTCCTTCTCCAAATGCATATCACCTCCTAATGTGGTCCCTTAATTTGTCATCCTCCATGAAATTAGCAACCCACTTGGGAAATACACCCCTCCTCGCTCCAGGCCTATAAAATGTGGGGGTTTCTATACAGAAACTATTCCTGGCATCTGGTTCTTACCTCAGGGCCATAACATTAATAATTGCCCACCCGTTCCCCTTAAATAAGACATCTTGATGATTTAGTAACTAATCCACCCATGATCACTCACACCTGTCTATAATGCATTTGGTAGTTTTAAATTTAGGGGTGAAGGCCTCACCATAGCCTCTGGGAGTGAGGTGATGCTCGGAAAAGCTGATAAGTGGATGCGTTGGCTTACAGTGGTGTAAGTGCATTGGGCGGGAGAGTGTATTTACTCCCAAAGGAATTTACCTGCCTGTTCAATGCCCCTTCTTTTTTCTGTACACCCAACGAGTCAATTAGATCACCACATTCACTGAAGTGGGTTCATGAAGCAACAGGTGGAAAAATGTCTTGTTTTTCTAAGCCATGAATTCACTCTTAGCAGAATTTAATTGCACTGAAATAATTTGAAATATTTTCAAGGTAAGGTGTGAAAATAGAGTAGTGACACATTCTTCAAGACCTACACACAATCTCGTCTCATTATTTATAGAGACGTTGCAAATTAATTTCTAAAGCAGTGCCCAGTCTGTCATTTGTAACTAAGCCCAGCATAAAAGATGAAGTGTCTGAGCAGAAATCGAGCCACATTCTTTCTGCTCTCATGGAATTAACAGCTCCATCCGAAAGCTTTCCCCTTTGCCCCTGCGGGTGTTGACAGGCCAGACTCTGAGCTCAGAGAAGCAGCTCAATATTCCGAGTGCGTAAACACTACAGACTGATGATACTCAGGGAGGAACGAGCCCCGACTGAAAGTGTGGGGGACACGGTTCTCCTTCAGGCTCCGCCTTCTGTAGTGACCACAGAGGACAAAGTGGACCACTGCCCAGGACAAAAGCCACAAGTGCCAAACCATATCTCTGAGTCCCACAGAATGCCAGCCGGGCAAGGGAACTTAGAAGTCACCCATGACCCTCCTGTCCTCTGACATTCAAGGCCACACAGGTAGTAGGACAGGAGTGCCAGGGACCTGTGTCTGCTTTGAGGAGACCAAAGCTGCTTCCTTGTTTGTCCTGTTGGGACAGGAAACAGGAATCCTGGCAGGAGGTCCCCACCCCTGGCTGAGCATTTTCTGGACTCCTGGAACATCTCTGACCTCTGACCTTTTCCAGCCTCTCTGTGCAGCCCTGGGTCTGGCGAGTGGCGTTCACGGGACAGACGTGGGCCCAATCCCTTGCCAGCCAACGTGGCTGCAGGAAAGTCACCTGAACTTTCTCTGGCAACCTGGCGCTCCAGCCCCGAGGGAGGCCCAGATTAGTGACAGGGAGTGGCAGAGGCAGAAACAAACCCTGTGAGGGAGCCTCTGATGGTGACATGTGTGTCATTAGGAGTTCAGAAAGCAACTTTCAGGCAGCGAGGAGGCAGAGCTCACAGGCGGAGTAGCGGGGAAGCAGTAGCTTAAGCCACCACACAGGGGACTTTCTGTGGCTGTCCATGTGTTTTCACGGAGGTGGTAAATGCTTTGACCCTACCACACCCCATTTTCTCAACATGATGCCATT
The DNA here is from genome assembly GCA_004027185.1 of Glis glis. Taxonomy (NCBI): domain Eukaryota; kingdom Metazoa; phylum Chordata; class Mammalia; order Rodentia; family Gliridae; genus Glis; species Glis glis. The sequence goes on from PVJS01022698.1 coordinate 7,725, forward strand.
TTTTGCCAAGAGTTTCTCATGGACATGAGCAATTCTCCAAGAGTGATTCTCAGCAGCAGCTGGAGCCCAGGACAGAAGGCTGGCGTGTCTGACCTGCACCTGTACCCACACCTGGCCGACACAGGTCAGAGGTAGGTGCTGGGGCCCGGGAAAATCTCTCAGCATGGAGCCCAGCGCTGGGGTCCAAGAAGGGCTGATGTGTCCCAGAAGCTACTAGGTAACGTGGGAAACTCCTTAGGGAGTGCCAACTGTGGACAACCAGGGGACTCCAAAATAATGAGACAGATGAGAAGACGCATCTGTGGAAGAGAGGAGAGAGAAAGAGAGGAAGAGAGGAAGGAAGGAAGGAAGGAAGGAAAGAAGGAAGGAAGGAAGGAAGGGAAGAAGGCAGGCAGGCAGGCAGGCAGGCTCAACTGGGGTCAGGCAGGCAGGTGGGAAAGGGGATCAATATACAGTAAGAATGGTCGAAGCCCTGCATGGTGGTGACACCTGTAATCCCAGAACTCAGGAGGCTGAGGCAGGAGGATCACAGGTTCAAGGCCAGCCTCAGCAACTTAGGGAGACCCTGTTTCAAAATAAAAAATAGAAAAGGGCTGGGGGTGTGACTCAGAGGTAGAATGCCCTTGGGTTCAATACCTAGTACCAAAAAAAAAAAGGCAGTACTAATAGTAACAAAAATAATAAAATAATAGTATCAATATGAGGTGGCATTGTGTTTATCAGGTGCCAAAAATGTTCTAAGCATTTTACATGCTTTACTTCATTTTGTAGGCACTTGTGTTATCCCCATTTTACAGATGCAAAAACAGAATCATGAAAAACTAGAAACAAAGGCAGCTGAGGTCAATGAAAGGAAGAGAAGCCAGGAGGTGGGGGACAGCCCCTGAGGGTGGTGTTACTGCCACACCTGGCCAGTGGAGAGCTGCCCTTTCCTGTCTCGTCCTCCATTCCCGGGGCAAGGTTGTAGCATCCCTAGAGGTGCCCCAGGCCTGGCTGTGGTTGCCGCTGCTCCCAACATGTCTAATCAATGTGATATAGAGGTTCCAACATGTCCAACACATCCCAGCACGGGACCAGACTCTCCACTTCATCCCTCCTTTCCAGGGACCATATGGTAGTCATTTCACTTTTCTTTTTTTCTTTTTTCTTTTTGGTACTGGGAATTGGACCTGGGGACATACTACCTCTGAGTTACACCCCCAACCCTGTTTTTAAATTCTTTTTTATTTTGCAACAGGGTCTCACTAAGTTGCTGAGGGTCTTGCTAAGTTGAGGCTGGCCTCAAATCTGTGATCCTCCTTTCTCAGCCTTTGAAGTACTGGGATTATAGGTGTGTGCCACCCTTTTAGCCTTTTAAAAATTATTATTCAGTTGTTTCACTTTAAATTTTTTTTATTTCCAAAATATCCCGGTCTGGTGGAGCCTGACATAAGGATGTATGGTAGTGAGATATGAAGGCTGTGGTTGGGGCAGAGGTGACGCAAGCCCCTTATCCCAGTACTTGGGAGGCTGAGACAGGAGGACCGTAGGTTTGAGGCTAGCCTCAGCAACTTAGCAAGGCCCTCAGTAATTTAGTGTGACCCTGTTTCAAAAATAAAAAATAAAATAAGACCAGAGGTACAGCTCAGAGGTAGTATGTCCCTGGGTTCAATCCTCAGTACCACAAAATAAAAAGGAAAGAAAGAAAGAAAGAAGGAAAGAAGGAAGGAAGGAAGGAAGGAAGGAAGGAAGGAAGGGAGGGAGAGAAAGAAGAAAAAGAGTAGCCAGGGGTGGTGATACATCCCTGTAATCCCAGTACTTGGGAAGCTGAGACAGGAGGAGTGCAGGTTTGAGGCCAGCCTCAGAAACTTAGTGAGACTCCATTTCAAAAATTAATAATAATAATAATAATAATAATAATAAAAGGGATGAGAGTGTATCTTGGAAGTAGAGCACCCCTGGGTTCAATCCCCAGTACTTAAAAAATATGGTAAAAAAAAGCATTTTTTTTGGTAGTCCCGGGGATTGAACTCAGGGGCATTCTACCTCCAGGCTACACCCTCAGCCCTATTTTTTATTCTTTATTTTGAAACAGGGTCTCACTAAGTTGTGGAGGGCCTCACTAAGTAGCTAAGGCTGGCCATGAACCCGGATCCTCCTGTCTCAACCTCCCAAATACTGGGATTACAAGCGTGCACCACACTTGTCTTAAAAAAAAAAATTTTTTTATTTGATAAAATTGGATCTACCCCAGTTACCAATCAAAGGTGGTATTTTGGTGTTTCATACCATTTCCCGGGCTCTGCGGCTTAGCTGTGTGCTGCTCTGCAGTCCTGGATGGTCACCGCCCTTTGCTTTATTAAGCACAGCCCTGTCAGGAGGTGCAACCAGCAGGTATCACCAGTGCAGGAAAAAAATAAACCCGACATCTCAGCACTGGGTCTCATAGACAGCTCTAGTACTGACTCAAGATGGCAGGACCCATGGTTCTAGGGGCTTTAAGGGCCTCTGAGGATGCCTTGTGCTTGTGTATTTATTTTATCTTCACACAGACCCACAGTGACTCAGAGAGATGTCAGCATTGAAACATAAGCTACCCCTGGGGAGGGCGAGGGGAAGGGCTGTGACCTGTGGGAGGGGACAGATGGCGCCCAAGGAAGAGGAAGGAGAGAGAGCCAATGCCACTCACCTTCCCCTCCTGTCCTCCATCCTACTCCCTGCGGTGTCCAAGCCCTGGGCCACCAGTGTCCTCTCCCCTCCGCCCTCCCTCCTGGTCCTCTCTCCACTCTGGCGGTGTGACTTTGGGCAGGCCACTGGAACCCTGGTGCCTCATCCCCTCACCTCTCAGATTGGGTCGCGAGAGACCCACCTCGTGGGGGGCAAGCCAGGCAGCCATGAACCGCTCAGCGCAGTGCCTCTCTGGCTGTGCACGTTTTTCTTGTTGCCACCGGTATAGCTTTCTCCATTGGCTAGAAACAGACTATCCACATGATTGTGTCACCTAATAGGTGCTTAAGGAAGCCCGGGTGTGTGCTCAGTCCTCTTGCAGTTCATGAATGGGGCGCATGGCGGCAGCTGATGGTCCCCTCCCCCGCGGCGCATGCTCCCCAGCTCCTGCCAGCACCGACTCCAGGGGCTTCTCTCAGGGAGCCCCTTGGAGGCCTCAGCCTGGCTGCCAGAGCCCCTGGACTCCTGCACTGACCCTCCTCCTCACCGTCCATCAGCACACAATGGCTCTTCAGAAGCCACGGGCCACAGAGCCCGCAAGCTGCCTGCGCGCCACCCTCCCTCCACCAGTGCGGCTCAGCTCAGCGCCAAACCGTATCCACTGCTCTGTGACACAAACACCAGGCTGGTGACTGAAGTCACTGGCTGAGTCATCTGCACTTGCAGAGGGATGGGGCTCAGTCAGCCCAGGAGCGCCCAGCAGGGTGAGCAGATGCTCCCAGCCAGCACCTACAGAGTGCTACCTACTAGGCACCAACACTCAAAACAGTGCAGTGGCCATCGAAGTCCAAGGGGTGGTGCCCAAAGTGGGTGTCAGCACCAGGGAGGGAGGGACCAAAGAAGGCCTTATGTTCAAGTTTTAAATAGTAATTATGTTCTGGTTCAAACTTAAGTGACCGGTTCAAACCGGTCATCAGGAAAGAGTAAAAAAAAAATATTCCAATTAGTTAAATTTGTCTTCCAAGCTGGGCATGGTGGCACATGCTTGTAATCCCAGTACTTGGGAGGCTGAGAAAGGAGGATCCGGGTTCGCCGCCAGCCTCAGCTACTTAGTGAGGCCCTCCGCAACTTAGTGAGACCCTGTTTCAAAACAAAGAATAAAAAATCGGGCTGGGGGTATAGCTCGGAGGTAGAATGCCCCTGGGTTCAATCCCCAGTACCGCAAAAAAAAAAAATGCCTTCCAAAGTAAAATAGTCTGTCCCCCGGTACTTTGTAATGTTTCCCTTGTGCAGAACTGAAACGTGTATTTAAAGGCACAAAGTGAAGGAAAGGCGGTTCTCAGAACATGGAGCCAAAGTAAAGGACGCTGGATGAAAAGCACTGCTCTTCTTTAACCATGGGAAAAGGTACTACTAAACTAGATTTTAATTTTTATCATATTTCTGTGTGAAGACATCACTCAAATGTCAGATGAGCAAAAGGCTTTATGGCCAGACGCCAAAGGTCCCCAGGAGCTCCCACTTTGAAGTAAATGCCCGGAAGGTAAACATTACCCATGAGTGGGAGCGTTAGGCACAAAGTAAGTTCTCATTCAGAAAACGGACTGAGCTTTGAAGTGGGCCGACCTGCAGCTTCAAAAGCTGGAAATCGTTCATAACATTTGTTTTGACAGTAAATCCTAATTGCGAATCAAGACTCATACTTTTCAAAAATGGGATCTGGCCTAATTAAACAGTACTTATGACTACTGATAAAAATTATAAAAGTAAAAACTGAAACTTCTGCCCTTGTAAAAGATAGAACACTATATTTTCCCCTGAAATATCATGAAAATTATCAGTATCTCACCCCCATGTCTGTCTGTCTGTCTGTCTGTCTGTCTCTGGTACTGAGGGTTGAACCCAGGGACATTCCACCTCTGAGCCACACCCTCCAGCCCCCTCCATTTTTTTATTTTGAGATAGGATCTCGCTAAGTTGCTAAGGATCTCACTAAGTTGCTGAGGCTGGCCTGGAACCTGCAATCCTCCTGTCTCAGCCTCCCAAGTCCTGGGACCACAGGCGTGTGCTGCTACACCTAGCTAAGAAATGATATTTAGTAAAATAGTTTTAAACGAGACCTGCTTTGTGCTACTTGGGTCTTGAGAAGAAATCTGGCATAGAGAAGCAAGCAGGCCAGGACTAAGGTCAGGCAACCGTGGCACTTTCTCTGGGTACAAAATTGAAGGAGATGCCCGAAGGTCAATTATCACAATAAACAATAGTTTGATGCACTTTTAAAAATAAAAATTGGTGCAAAAATCTGTGATGAACAAAATATCCAAAGAATAAATACAGACCAGACTAGTGTTGCTGATTGTTCTTGGACTCCAACATGGGTCAATGTGGCGCTGGAGGTGAGCTCCCCCCCCCCGTTCCCCTCCCAGCTCACCAGGGCCATTTTCATGTCAGCCAAGAGGGCACAGCCTCCCACTGGCACTGTCTGCCCTGGTAGGAGAGGAGGAAGCTGAGGACAGCTCTCAGAAGTAACATCTAAGACGGGCATGATGGCGCACGCTTGTAATCCCAGTACTTGGGAGGCTGAGACAGGAGGATCTGGGTTCTCGGCCAGCCTCAGCTACTTAGTGAGGCCCTCTGCAACTTAGTGAGACCCTGTTTCAAAAATAAAGAATAATAAATAGGGCTGAGGGTGTAGCTCAGAGGTAGAATGCCCCTGGGTTCTATCCCCAGTACTGCAAAAAAAAAAAAAGAAGTAACATCTAGGCACTGGGTGAATTCAAACACCAGCAGACAAGGTCCCCGCCGTCCACCTGCAGGATAGTGTGATGAGGCAGAACGGGGTGGTGCTGTGCCCTGGTCGTGCCCAGGCTGGCATCTGGATGCCCGGTTTCAAGTCCCTGCCCACCCCTCTGAGCTATGCTGTCTTGCACAAGTTGATACTTATGCTCTCTAATCCTTGATCTACTCAAGGAGAGAAACTTCCAGACAACAACCATTCTGTAAAATGGGGGCCATTCAGTATCTACCGCACAGGACAAAGCTCCTGGTGTTCTCATGGGCAAATCTCACCCACCAGAGCACGGCCCTCTGAGCCTCTCTCCAGGGACCGATTCCCCTTCCATTCAGCTACCGACTTTGGGGACCCGGGCGGCAGCCTCCTGAGGAATGTGGGGTCGATGTTTTTCTTCAAGCAAGCCTCTAAAAATAGAAATAGGACTAGCACTGGCAATAACAGGTTAGCACCTTCACTGAGCATCTTCTTGGGGGTGTTGTTTAGTCCCAGGCCAGTACTAATGGCTGGGGGTTGACCAAGGACAGAGGAGAGCCCGACAGGAGGGAAGGCGGGGGGGGGGGAATGTGGTCCTGTGGTTGGCACCATTGGCAGAACTTCTGGCCCCAGTAACTGAACCCTGTTGGGGAGATGGGGGGCACCTCCCTCTACCAGGACCAGGTTGTCGGCCTTGGTTTTGCCCCCCATTCCCACCCACCCCCATTTCTGCCTTCCAGGGTGGTGGCATATTACCCGGGCCTGGAAGCCCGACTCAGTGTGAGCTTAGGTGGCTGTATAAGATGACAGTTAAAAATTAAGCATTATGAGCCTGGAACGTGGTCACCCGCACTGGATAAACACAGGGGCTTTGTTTTCACAGTGACAACTGATCCTCATACTTACTCTACTGCCCCACCCCATCCCCAACACCCCAACCTTGACCCCAGGGAGATGGTTCACTAAGAAGGGGAACAGACAGTTGTTTTTTTTTTTTTTTGGTACTGGGGGTTGAACACACTACCTCTGAGCTACACACCCAGCTCTTTTTTTTTTCTTTTAAAACAAGGTCTCAATAAATTTCTGAGGCTGGCCCCAAGCCTGTGATCTTCCTGTCTCAGTCTCCAAAGTACTGGAATTATAGGTGTATACTACTGCACCTGGCTTAGACAGCCAATCTTTGATGTGGTTGTTGTCTGGAAGTCTCTGAAATTTATTATATATTATGCTCAGATTTTAAAACTAATCTATTCATTAAAAAAATGTTGGCTATGGGCTCCCCCCTCCTCCCACATCCTAGGGATTGAACTCAGGAGTGCTCTACCACAGAGCTATAACCCCAGCCCATTTTATTTTTTAATTTAAGATAAGGTGTCCCTGTGTTGCCCAGGCTGGCCTCAAACTTGCGATCCTCCTGCTTCAGCCTCCCAAGTAGCGAGGATTAGAGGCATTTTACAAAGGCATGCATGGCGTGCGAGCACATGAGGATAATCCATAACCTGAGCAGCCCCTTCTAAAGGAGTCACTTCTCAACCCCCCACACAAAAAGTTTATTTATTTATTTTATTTTATTTTATTTTTTGCAGAACTGGGGAATGAACCCAGGGGCATTCTGCTTCCAAGCTACACCCCAGCCCTATTTTTTTATTCTTTATTTTTGAAACAGGGTCTCACTAAGTTGTGGAGGGCCTCACTAAGTAGCTGAGGCTGGCCGCGAACCAGGATGCTCCCGTCTCAGCCTCCCAAGTACTGGGATTACAAGCTTGCATCACCACGCCCGGCTGACTATCATTTTTTTAAAAATAACCACAACTGGGCATGGTGGTGCACACCTGTAATCCCAGTACTTGGGAGGATTGCAGGTTTGAAGCCAGTTTCAGCAACTTAGCAAGACCCTGTTTAAAAATGTAAAGAGGGCTGGGGGTGCAGCTCAGAGATGGAATGTCCCTGGGTTCAATCCCCAGTGCCAAAAAAAAAAAAAAAAAGAAAGAGCAGAACTTTTAAAGAACCCTCTTATGAGAATGTATTAATCACACTTTGCCACTGAAGATCAAATGACCTTCTATGATTCCTAACAAGTAGAACATGTCAAAAGCCTTGGACACAAGAGTTGCAGTCAGTGGGTCCCAGTCCTGCCACCTCCGGCATCATCATTGGCTTTCCTAGGTAAGGGATACCAGGAGGACCAGTTTACTAGTTCTAACTTGGGACTGTCACCGAGGGAAATAGAGAGGGAGGCCCTGCAACTGGTTTCTATACAATTTTTTGTTTTGTTTTGTTTGTCTTGCTATGTTTCTCAGGCTGGCCCCAAACTCCTGGTCTCAAACACTCCTCTAGACTCAGCCTCCTGAGTAGCCGGGACTCCAGGGGCATGCCACTGCACCTGACAGCGCAATTTTTACAAACGAGGTTTTTATTTTTTTTAATAATTAAAGGTTATATGTACTTATTGTCAATAAATTAGACCATTTCAAAAATACAGAAGAAAAAAGAAACAGTCCATAATCTCACAGCTCTAAGAAAGCCGTTGCTAACAATACCCTGACATGTATTGGTTTTCTTCTCTGCATATGTACAGATTAGTCAAATATGGTCAGCCCTCTGTACCCATGGGCTTCACACCTGTGGATTCAATGAACCATGAATTAGAAGTATTTTAAAACTTTTATTAGTACTGAACATGTAAAGACTTTTTTTCTTGCCACTATTCCCTAAACAATGCAGTATAAAAACTATTTACATAGTATTTACATCTTATCATGTATTCTAAATAATCCAGAAATGACTCAGAGTATACGGAAGGCTGTCCATAGGTTCTATGCAAATACTACGCCATTTTATATAAGGGACCGGAGCATGTGAGGATTTGGTGTCGGCAGGAGAGACCTGAACCAGTCCCTGGTGGATACCAAGAGACAACTGTATACGAGACAGATCAAAATTAAATTACACAGGTTGTCTTGTTTTTTTTTTTCTTTTGGTAGGGGGAGGTACTGGGAATTGAATCTGGGGCATTCTACCTCTGTTTTATACCCCCAGCCCCCTGTTTTTGAAACAGAGTTTCACTAAATTACTGAGGGACTCCCTAATTAGCACAGGCTGGCCTCAAACCTGTGATCCTCCTGTCTTAGCCTCTCAAGCACTGGGATTATAGATCTGCACTACCATCCCTGGCATAACCTGCCTTATTTGTTTAATAATACATCATAGACAGCTGCCCATGCCAACAACTACTTTCCATTATCAGCATTTTAATCTAGGATTCCACTGTTGCCATCCCATGATTTATTAACTCCCTATAAATGAAAATTTTATGTCTCTCTATATATTTTAATATAGATCACACATTAAGCCAGGCATGGTGGTGCACATTTGTAATCCCAGTACTTGGGAGGCTGAGACAGGAGGATCACAGGTTCGCGGCCAGCCTCAGCTACTTAGTGAGGCCTTCAGCAACTTAGTGAGACCCTGTTTCAAAATAAAGAATAAAAAAATAGGGCTGGGGGTGTAGCTTGGAAGTAGAATGCCCCTGGGTTCAATCCCCAGTACCACAAAAATAAATAAATAAATCACACATTAACAAATATCTTTGCACATACGCCTATATGCCCTCAATTGATTTATGTTCAAATAGATTTCTAGAGGTGGAATCACTCCATTGAAGGATACCAATTGATAAGGCTTTGATTATGTGTCACCAGGTAGGCCCCTTCATTTCAGCTGGGGCTGGAGCAACTGCCCCATGGTGATGGGGACCTTAGTGGTATCCAAAATAAACTGTCCCTACGGATGGATCTTGCTTGTCATGGTTACCCCTGAGCCCAGTTCCTCAGGCTCCTTGTTGATTTGATGAGCTAGCCAGCGTCTCTCTCCGTCAGTTCTTCCTCTGCTAGGCCAACTAGAGTCAGGAACTGCGCTGGATGTTTACCTACAATAATCAGGCGGTGTGCTAGTACAGCAGGTGATGTGGCTGAAATACGTCGCAGGTGGAACCCCCTACTACCAGGTAAGAGAGTGGTTCTGAAAGAGGATGCTCATCGAATCCTCGGTGGAACCTTTAGAATGGGCATGTGCAGAATTGAAAGCAGGGACTTGAACAAGATGTTTGCACCCCTGTGTCCTTGGCAACATTGTTCACAGTAGCCAAAAGGTGAAACAGCCCAAGCCTCCATTCACAGACGAATGGATGGACACGATGTGGTGTGTACCTTCAGCTTTACAAAGGAAGGAAATTCTGTCACAGGTGGCAACATGGATGAACCTTGAGGGCATTTTGCTAGGTGAAATAGACCAGTCACAAAAGGACAGGTACCATATGACTCTACTTATGGGAGGGACCTAGAACAGTCAAGTCATATTGCGGGAACACAGAATGGAGGGCTGCCAGGAGCTGGGGAAGAGGAATGGGGAGTGGTTTAATGGCTTCAGACTTTCAGAGTTGCAAGGTTCTGAGAAGAGTTCTAGAGATGGTGATGGTTGTACAATGTATGTCTTCTTAATGCCATTTCACTGTATACTTCAATTATGGTTAAGATGGTTAGTTTTATGTTATGAACATTTTACCACCACCACCACCACCACCACCACCACCACAACAACAACAACAATAATAATAAATAATAATAATAATAATAAAAGCAGGCACATATCTAGTTTCCTTTCCCAAAGAAGATCAGTCTGGAGTCAAACTGGACATATATGATGTTTTTCTTAAAAAAAAAATAAGGTGAACTCAAGTGTGATTGAGAATGACTGTGTGAAAATGTAGAATGAAGCTGGGTATGGTGGGGCCGCCTGTAATCCCAGTACTTGGGAGGCTGAGACAGGAGGATCACAGGTTTGAGGCCCCTGCATGCTAATTTAGTGAGACCCTGTTTCAAAATAACAAATAAAAAAAGGGCTGGGGGTGTAGCTCTGTGGTAGTGGATTCAATCCCCAGTACAATAGATGAAAGAGAGAGAGAGAGAGAGAGAGAGAGAGAGAAGGAAGGAAGGACGGACTTGAATTCAAGAAGGTTCAATTTCTTTTTTTGTATGTATATTGATTTTTTTATTGGTGCATTGTAATCATACATCTTGATGAGTTTCAGGGTGGTAGAAGTATACATGCACACATCGATCAATTAGCCCTCCCCCAATTCCCACCCCCATTCCCTCTTTCTTGTGCTCAGCATAAGAGTTGACTTTGATAAGTGTATGTACATCCTGTACATTAGGGTGTTTCCCTCTTCCCCCTCCCATCTCCCTCAGTTAGGTTGCCTTCTTTACTCATCTAAGGTCCAATTTCAATGACATTTATGCATCAACATTTCTATACCAGAAGCAGCCTGTGGAGTAAAGACAACTACAGATATATGCTGTTTGTTTGTTTCAGATGGATTCATTGTCAACATTTGAAAATCAGGAAACTTTACATGAAAATCAAGATTCTGAGTTTTTCTAGAAAAATTGGAAGATATACCACGCTAGCCAACTGCTGTGTGCTGGAGCGAGTTAGAGTTGAGTAAGGATGAGCCTGAGGCCGCAGTCTCCACTCTTCCCTTCTGTTACCCCAGCCCACCTCAGCTGGTCTTTGACATCTTTGGGCTTGTGATCCACACTCCAAGTGAGCAAACAGACCTGTGCGGAGAAGCCCAGTCCATATAAACAATGCCTCTCTTGAAAAGCATGCCGGTCCTGATGGACAGATAAGTAAGACTCGTTTCATAAACCAAAGCAATAAAGACAAACACCAAAGGCCCAATCCTCACTCTAATTTTCTCTCTGACTTTCTGCAGCAACGCTGTTTTGCTACACCATAAACATAGGCTTTCTCTCCAACATTTGAACTCTGCTTTAATTTATACTCTTGCAAGATTGAACCAAATCTTGAGATTTGAGACTTGATGAGAGTCAGTCTTGATCTTATTTTCTGAGGTTTCCATTTCTGAGAAATCTGGAATATACAGATTTCCTGGGGCCTGCAGAAATTGAGGCAGGTCCAGGGAGGGTGCTAACTGAGAGAGTAGATATAAAATGATGAGTCTGTTTTTTTTTTTTTTTTTGGAAAGCTAAACTAGGAGTTCCAGCAAGCCCTTGTGGGATGAGAATCTCTGCTCCTTTCTGATTTGGGAGCCCGTGTTCAGGGAATCACCCTGGGGATATCCAAATCAGGCTCAGCCAAGGATAGCTGGAATGCCCAGGGGGCAGGGCGGGGAGCTGCAAGCTTTTTAATGTTATCTTTTCCTCTCAAATCAAATCATTTATAGTCATTTTTCACAGGGTTGTAGGCTAAAATGGGGGTAACAGGAGGAAAGAAAGGTGCAACAAGGAAATTAGTACCAATTTCCTGATTTATCTTTTTTAACCATCTCCCTTTTAATATGAGTCCCCAAAATTGCTTCCCTCTGTCACAGGGAGACTTACAGGACGACAGAGACAAGGCCTGAAAATAAATTGTCATAGTGTGTGGATGCAGCACTAGTATAAAAGATGCCTCAGTTTCAAAACCCAATGGACCTAGGCCTCTTACTTGGCTTTCTAAAGTCAGCACAGCGACCATGATTGACCTGTGTGCTATTCCCGTGAACACAGGCACACACGTTTCTTCTCGTTGTTTCTCCTCCTCCTCCTCCTCCTCCTCCTCCTCCTCCTCCTCCTTCTCCTTCTCCTCCCCCCCCTTCCTTAGCTACTGGGGACTGAATCCAGGCATCCCGTTTTATGTTTTATTTTGAAACAGAGTCTCTCCAGGTTGCTGAGGGTCTCCCCAAGTTTCTGAGGTTGCCCGCAAACCTTCAATCCTCCTGTCTCAGCCTCCCAAACACTGGGATTACAGGTGTGCGCCACCGTGCCAGGCTCAAACATCTTTATTTTAAAGATCTATTACCTCCCTCCAGCCAGGTGTGAAAGACACTTGTAAGAAGGCCTTCCAGAAGCTTCCTGACCCCAGCTGCAGCTGTCACTAGGGGTTCCAGTCGTACAGCTCCTATGAGACCACTCCAGGCTACCTGTTGGACCAAAAGTGGTTTTTTTCCCCCAGCAAACAGATATTATTTATACCCAAAAGCATACTAGATTATGCAATGTCATTTCAATGCATAAACAGGTACAGGGGGGCACAAGGTTATCTTTTAAAAATAATCTTCCAGCTCAGGAGAAGGGAAGCGTTTCTTTTTCTTTTTTTGGCGGTACCGGGGATTGAACCCTGGGGCGTTCTACTTCCGAGCTACACCCCCAGCCCTATTTTTCATCCTTTATTTTGAAACAGGGTCTCACGAAGTTGCAGAGGGCCTCACTAAGTAGCTGAGGCTGGCTGCGAACCCGGATCCTCCGGTCTCCGCCTCCCAAGTACCGGGATTACAAACATGCACCACCACTCCCGCCTGGCCGGAAGGGTTTCATCCATTGTGTTTTTTAAACTGTCTGGGTGAGCTATGAGACCAGTGTGTGCAGCTTGTTGGTAATGTGTCTCCATCTTCTCTTGAAATCTTGAGAGTCTCTCAAAAGGCAAAAAAAAAAAAAAAATACTACCCAAAACATGCACTGCCTTGTGTTGAAAGCTTTCGACTAACACTCTTCAGGATGATGAGCCAAGTCTCTGAGGCTAGAGTCCCCAAAACAGTCATCCCCACCCCCTTGGCCTGTCATTCAAGGCCCCACAACCTGCTCCACCATGGTTGGGTGGGTTACCCTCCCTGCTAACCTGACATCCTTTCATGACTGCTCACACCACCACTTCCTCCCACCATCCGGTCAGCCTCAGGGTCTCTTCCTCATCCATCTGCTGCCATCCTACAAACTCTTCAAGATTCGATTCAAATGACCTTCCCACCTCAGGACCACCGAGGCAGAAGTGACCTCCCTCTCCTTTGCGTTCCGTCCTGTGATCGGATGGAATTCTGCTTTCTATCCTCCACTGTCCTGAAAATCGGGCCAACCTGGATAAATGTGGGAGGGAGGAAATGGAAGGGGAGGAAAGATTGTGTAAAGGCACTTAAACAGTTAAAGCAAAATTGCTAGCAAGTCTGACTCAGGCCTTTGTTAAAATAACAGGATGTCCTTGGTAGAAACCCCCTGACTCAAACATCTGTTGGGAAAGCAAAACGTCCTTACTTGGGACCCTCCTGACTGAGGTCAAGATGGCCTTCTATAGATTAATGGTTATTGTGGTTACTATTACTGTAACAGTCTGGAAAGTTAGGGAAAACATCTCCCAATGTAAAATGTGCAAGGACGACCTAGCCGCTAACCAATCTGTAATGAACGTCTATATCTAAAACCAATCCTGGTAAAGGTCAGGCAAACCCACGTGGAACTGCCCAATTAGCAGAGGGAAACTGAGGCTCTTTGTTTGAAATATATAAAAACTGAAGCAAAAACGTGCTCGGGGTCCCCATACTGAACTGCTGTGTCAGTTTATGTCGGGCACCCAAGCTTAAGCTTGAATAAAGGCTCTTCTGCAGTTGCATACGGCTTGGTCTCCTGGTGGTCTCTCCGGGACAGAGGGTCTGAGCACAACAAATGGACAGAAAATTGAGGGAGGGAGGGAGAGGAGCGACAGCTACGAGAATCAGGTAGCAAAATGCAATCTTAATCTGTCTCTTCCTATCACATTTTCTAATTGATGCAATCATTCCAGAAATTAAACTATTTCCCAGCTTTCTAAGGAATTTCTGGAATGGGATTTTTTTTCTTTGTGTGTGGTACTGGTGATTGAACCCAGGGGCATTCTACCTCTGAGCTACACCCCCAGCCCTATTTTACTTTTTAGTTTGAAACAGGGTCTCACTAGGTTGATGAGAGTCTCACTACTTGCTGAGGCTGTCCTCAAACCTGTGATCTTCCTGTCTCGGCCTCTCAAATATTGGGATTACAGGTGTGCACCACCATACCCAGCTCTGGAATGGAATTTAAATGTTGAGAATGCAATGCCAATAGCTCCTCTGGCTACTGAATTTATGCTCCGAAATAGAGAAGTGATGTTGGGGTGTTACTTAGGAATACCCAGGACACCCACATGTCGAACCCAGGAAGCGCCAGCTCCATGCGACCATGGGGGTCCTGAGGAAGTTGGAGTCTTCATGTTGCCTGTCCTTGTCACTCATTCATCTTTCTGTCTTCCTAGAACCTGTCTTTATTTACTTCTAGCTGTTTGGCTTTTCCCCAGGAATTACAAGTGATGGGTAACTCTCAGTTTCAGTCAGAAAAATCACGTTGTGGAGTTTACAGCTTCCAATCCATTTAAAATTGTTCCTGGGAGAGAAGGGTAGGGGGCTGCAGTATATGACTTTTATAGAACTGGCAAATTTTATTTTCAATTAACACAGTGTTAGGACATATCTATCTGAGGCTGCGATACTGTTAGCTTCTTTCTCCCATAGTCGTCGCTCAGTAACCACAGGGTATAGGTTCTGGGACCTTGGCAGATACCAATATCTGTAGATGCTCAATATAAAATGATGTAGTATTTTCAAATAACCTACCCACATCCTCCCGTATGCTTTAAGTCATTTCTAAATAACTTATGATACTTAACACAATGTAAGTGCTATGTAAACAGTTGCTATGCTGTATAGTTTAGAGACTAATGACAAGAAAAAGAAGTCTATACGTATTCAGTACAGATGCAATTTCTCCCCAAATATTTTCACTCCACAGTGGGTTTGATCCACAGATGTGGAACCCACAGATATGGAGGGCTGATTATGTTTTCTAGCACAACTTTAAAAATATTTTTCTTAAGGCGGGCAGGGTGGCACAGGCCTGTAATCCCAGTACTTGGGAGGCTGAGTCAGGAAGATCACAGGTTCAAGACCAGCCTCAGCAATTTAGTGAGGCCCTCAGCAACTTAGTGAGACCCTGTTTCAAAATAAAATAGGGCTGAGAGTGTAGCTCAGAGATAGAATGCCCCTGGGTTCAATCCCCAGTACTGCCAAAAAAATATTTTTCCTTTAACCTAATGAAATGTTTGGGGAATCTTTCTTTAAAAAAACCACATATCTAATCCTGTATCTTATTCATTGTAAAGTAAACTAAAATTAAAATCAACTCTCACTCAATAAAGTATTAGAACCATCACCACCAATAGATAATTAGACAAACTCAATTAAAATAAATTCATACAGGCATCAAGTTTAAAATTTTCCTGGAATTGAGAGTCCAGCCACGCAATGGTAATATCCGCCATGCCAAACCCCAGTTCTACCAGAGAAAATGTGTAGTCTGAGGTCATTTCTAACTGCTCCATCTATCTCCTTTACGTCTGAGTGCCAGCAAAAGCAGTCTGGCCATCATCGTTCACAGCTTTTCTTTTAAAAAAATGTAATGGGAATACATTCCTGTTTTAGAAAATATAGGAATTAGGTCTGCTCAGGTCTTTTGAACCTGTGTAACAACCTACAATAGCAACGCGATTTTGAGCCACCCAGTGACAATCTGGGGTTGTTTCTGGTTTTCCTCCCTGTTTTTATTTTTATCACCTTTCTGCTAGGTCCGGGGGGGCCCTTTAGGTGTCAGTGATAGTACTGAGCACCCCGCACATGCACACACCTGTCTACAGTGTGGGAGCCCCTGAGTAGCTATGCAGTTGATTAAACAGAAACTCCTAATCAGTTTTCCAAAGCTATGGTGAGAGGTTGGTATTTTCTTCTGATAATCACTCTTTTACAATGGTCCCCCCACCCACCCAATGCAGCAAAATTCATGTTTGTTTCTCTGGGTTTTTTTTCCTAACGCACTTGGAAAACAATACTCAGGAAACAATACTCAGCTCCACTTTTGAAGATTTTTCCTGAGGAAATAACGAAGCATGTTACTTAGTTGCAGCCTTTATAATAGGAAGAAAATAATATAATAGGCAAAAAATATGATGGGCAAAAATCATGGTAGGTTTATAATAGGAAAAAGCTTGAAATGCCCTGAATGTTCAAAATAATGATGACAGTGTCATAGGAGGGACTGTGCAGTCCCTTGGGAAATTTGTTAAAATAATATTAAAGGTTAGAGGAGAATGAGTATGCTTTAAGGGAAAAAAGTAGATTATAAAGCAGTGGGATTACAAATATGTGTCCGCAGGTCAATAGTGGTTGTCTCCGGGTGGATGAGTTAGGAACATTTTACTTGCTTTTTTTTTTCTATGTATATTTCCTAAAAATTTCTTCAGTGGGAATATAGTCTTATTGTGATTTTAAAAAGAAAGGTTAGAAAAGGAGTGAAGCCTTAATTCCTTTTGCTGGCACTCAGGCTCTACCTTGCAAGAGCTGACCCCGGCCTGCAGCCGCAGCTCCCGAAGATGTGGACTGTGGACCCTGCAGCGGGCGCCAGGGGAGTCCTGGGGTTGGGTCAAGCTCCTCTCCAAAGGGGGCCTCTGGGACTGGCGCTTTGCTGGAAGCAGCTTTCAATGAGACACTATCAACATTTTACCTAGAATCCAACTCACTTAATGGTTATACTTATGACCTTAGTTTCCTCCTTAAAAAACGATAAGAATATTTAATGACATGGGGAAATGTTTATTTCTATGGTGAAGGAAGAAGGTTAAGAAACTGTATGCTTCTCATTGTATTTTTTGTTTGTTTTTTTGGTGGTACCGAGGATGGAACCCATGGGCATTCTACCTCGGAGCTACACCCCCCAGCCCCTTTTATTTTTTATTTTGAAACAGGGTCTCACTAAGTTGCGGAGGGCCTAAGTAGCTGAGGCTGGCAGGAACCTGGATCCTCCAGTATCTAATTGTATTTTTTAAAATTTAGTGTGCTTCTTAGTTGTTACAAATGTATCAAGGTTAGGAAGATGTTAATGAGGGGGGAGGTTTTGGTACTAGTTATGCAACTTTTCTATAAATCTGAAATTGTTCTAAAATAAACTAAAAGATTTATTTTAAAAAGAAGAGAACTTATTCACTCTAAGGCCCACATTTCTCAGTGCCTCAATTATTTACCACTTAATAAAATAAAATATTTTGGAAATGCCAAAATATCATATATATATATATATATATATATATATGTGTGTGTGTGTGTGTGTGTGATTGTTATTTGTCCTTAGTTTTTCTGAACTTTTAAGATTTTTCTATAGCAAATATAAGATAACTTTTCTGCAATTATTGCCTTAACATATAATATATAACTATACAACTTAGAACCATATGGCCATTTTAATTTTTCTAATTTTGAAAGCAATCTCATTTCATTTTATTTTCATATAATAAATAATTATATATTATATAAATATAATTATAATGTATAACTGTATTGTAATCTATACCTAAATATCATAATTTATCTATATTATATAAACTATAGTTATGTAATACACAAAAATAAAATGAAGTAAGATTGCTTTCAAAATCAGAAAATCATGGGGTTGGGGATTTAGCTCAGGGGCAGAGCACTTCCCTGGCATACACAAGGCCCTGAATTCAATCCTTACCCCTGAAAAAATAAATCCAAAATTAGAAAAAGAAATAGAAAATAGCCATACGGATTTCCCACAAGCCCCAAGAGCAGCTGGGAGGTTGAAATTGTATAAAGCTGGGCAAAGCTATTAGTGGAACAAGACAGTTACATACATGTTCTGGCTACTGTTGAAATTCTAGGTACTATATGTGGTTAATATGAATTAAACAGAAGCAGCTAATTATACTTTTGCAACCATGGAGTCAAATTGATAATGATAGTATTCCCGATTTAGCACAATGAGAAGCCTGGTAACTATTGCAGAGCTAATGAATGGGCAACAAAAAGGAAAGCCCTTTCTCTTTGTAAAACTTAACATTAAAATTAGCTGTATCTGTTACCTTAGGTGCCAAGGGAAAGGCAAGAGGCTGTTCATTCAGCTGGTATTTTGCCTTCTGAGATCTCTGTGCCTGACCAGTTCATGTCACAGATAACGAGCGAAGAAGGCTCTAAGTCTCATCATGCAGAACGTATTTGGGGGAAAAAAATCAACAAGGAGAAAATAATTTCAAACCTTAAAACAATGAATGGTGCTTCTCTGGGGCCCTAATGTTTTTTTCCCCCCAAAAGAAATAACAAGACAGACAAACGCAAGATCAATGAAACAACGTCGCGGCAGTAACGCGGTCGGTCCTGCTGTGGTCCCCAGCGTGTAAATAGCGAGACAGCAGCGCAAAGGCTCCAGACTCTGCCTCCACTCAAAATACTCAGGCTGTTGTTGTTGTTGTTGTTTCATCGCAGGATTCTGAGTGGAAAAGTAGTCCCACTTGTCAATCAGCTAAGTTGCAGGGGCTAATAGATTCTGGTGTTTGGGGGGGTCCACACAGAATTTAATTTAACATCTCACAATACACCCACATGCCCAGAAAATGTGGACAGCTTGATAGGGTTCACTGAGCCAAAGAAGCAAGACCCAAACAGCGCATTAATGTATAGGGGAAGAATAGTTGCAATCAGGCCCTGTGAATTGGACAGAGGGCTTGGAGATGAAGCAATTATCAGCCATCGGGGATTAATAGTAAAGTGTGAATACCAAGCTGTATATGTTAGGGGCAGAATATGTTGCCTATAGAAAACAACAAAGGCCGTTTCTTACTATTAAGTGAGATTAAACGTAATGGCCTGATTTAATCACAAAGGCAGAATTAAATTCAGATGGCAACTTCAAAGTGGACACAGGAACACAGGCTACTGCTTGCATTTACATATAGCTGGCATAGCTTGGCCTGCAACACAATAGGATAAAGTTTCTTTGGCCACTTAAACAATTTTCTATTCTTCACTTTTCTTTTTTTTTTTCTTCTCGAACACTCACTGTATTTATCCCCCGATTGCATTCAGTTAATAAGAAGGCGCTAAGAGTTATATTTATTCATGGACACTATAATTTTTAATTCCTTCAAATTATGGAAAAAAGCCTTAAAAGGTCAATAAGAACAGAGTAGTTAGAGTCAGATTGACACCAAAAAGAGAGAGAAGAGAGAAGCAGTAAAATAATAAAAAATAAATAAAAAATCTTCCCTAGAGGGCTCTACAGTGTTATTATTTTTTTAAGTCAGTTTCAGCTTAAGAACTCAGCTCTCGGTCTTCGCGTAGCTCCTGTGAAGTGTGGCTTTCTCCCTCCTCGGGTCTAGATGTGGGTTGCCCCATGGAATCCATGGAGTCCTTTTTCACTACAGACCAGTTCCTCCTTCCTTCTTTGTTGCTGAAGCCTCGCTTCCTTCTTTGCTCTCCACCTTAAAGGACGTTCTCATAAGAGGTTTGGGGGATATAAGCCTGTTGCAGGGTTTAGCGGGGTCAAGACACTTATTGTTAGTGGGTCTCTAGGGAATTTCAAGTGCCCATGACTTGGGTGAAAAAATTAAGTATCGCATGTAAAAGACATGGTTGCCTCTGTTCAGTGCCTGAACTGAATACATCTAGACCTTTTAGGTTCATAACAGTCCCTAGCAAATTTTATATTTTTATTATAGATCTATATAATTTATAACTTATTATGATAATCATAGTGCAATTATAGTATATGTTACATTAGTATTACATACAATAATATGCTATGTTAAATTATTATGTATTATATTATGTCTGTGTATTATAAAATATATAATGTGCATATTAGATAAGTGATTAATGAGCCTATCCTTTAAGCCAGAGATCTTTCTTCAAAAAATTTATTCTGCATAGGCATTGCATAGGGGCTTAAAGATTTATATATCAGGATGTTCATCACAAAGTTGCTTTTAACATTAAAGCCAAATAAGAATCAAATAAAATATTCATCCGTAGGGGGTGAGCCTAACACATTTTGCTATGAAGCTACAATGAAATACTATGCAGTCATTATAATGACCTGAATCTCAAATAATCTAAAATTATTTGGAATAATGATCTGGAGATCTGGTTGGTTACATAGGCAAACAGACAGGTAATGAGAGAAAGATGCCCAGAATATTTTGTATAATTCATGTATAATATCATCATACGTGTGTATGTGTCTGTGTGTGTGTGCATGTGTTTGTGTGTATAGAGACAAAACGAGAGAGAGAGAGAAAGATTTGAAAAAAATGCCCAAACATGAGTGTTTATCTTGGGGTAGTAGGAGTTCGTGGAATTTTACGTTTTTCTTGGCATTTACTCTTTTTTTTCTTATAATTAACAAGAATTACTTTTACAATCAGGAAAATAAATCTATTATTATTATTGTTTTTGTTGTATATTGAGGCATTCTACCTCCAAGCTACACCCCCAGCCCTATTTTCTTATTTTTTATTTTGAAACAGAGTCTCACTAAGTTGCAGAAGGTCTCACTAAGTAGCTGAGGCTGGCAGCGAACCTGCGATCCTCCGGTCTCAGCCTCTTAAGTACTGGGATTACAAGCATTTGCCACCATGCCTGGCAAATCTATTATATTTTTGAAAAAAGAATTATTTTTCTGAGAATCCTCTTGGTGAGCATTGGGAAGTCATTTTTTAAGAAAAGAAGATGAGATCCTTTAAGGAACACAAGGCCTCCCAAATCTTTGGTCTTTGGGCCTCTGCAGGAGATGAGGCTAC
Source organism: Glis glis (assembly GCA_004027185.1). Lineage (NCBI taxonomy): Eukaryota > Metazoa > Chordata > Mammalia > Rodentia > Gliridae > Glis > Glis glis. The sequence continues at coordinate 28,624 of PVJS01022698.1, forward strand.
CCCGAGGTGCATGGGTGACCCCAACTGCTGGGTTCTGTCACTTGCCTCTCTTCAAAATCCTGCTTTGAGTTTGGAAGAATCTCAATCTCTCTCTCTCTCCTCTCGGCCCCTTCGTGTTGACAGAGATGTTCTGTGTTGGATTTGCCCTGTGGAAAGAATCACTGCTCATCTGTAAGTCTGTTACAATCTGATGTCAAACCAGCCAGATTTAAGGAAAAGGCTGAGAGAGGTAGAATCTGTGAGGAACAGGTAGAGTTGCAGAGCAAGCCCTCTGTCCTTAGATGAAGCTAGTAGCATTGCGTGTGGCTGTCTTTTGAGCGACTGGCTGATCTATATAAACGCAGGACAAACTGCACTCCAGGTAACTCACCCAACATCAGGGGTGGTCAAGAAAAATATTCAACAACAATAGCCTTCCAAGCTTGTACCGTTTCACTCCGACTCTTAAAACAAACTCCGGTTCCCCTGAACTGCATGATGCCCCTCTGTGGGCTACGAGGCATGAGCAGGATGTACCAGATGGGGATGAATAAGATGCATATCAGGTTTCTAAGGGTGGCTCGCTGCAGCAGAAGGACCAAGATGTCTTATTTATCAGACACAGAAGCTGATAAATCATGCCTCTGCACGCACCTTTACTACCTGCATCTTCAGGCACCTTCTAGCACACAGCATCACATTAAAAAGAGAAAGACTGGCAAACAAACAAACAAAAACTTGCTAGATTATTCCCCAGCAGGATAAAGCATAGAAAATGTGCCATCTCCAGTCATCAAAAATGCTGGTGAAGATGTAAGGAAATAGGAACTCTTTTTTTTTTTTTTTGCGGTACCGGGGATTGAACCCAGGGGCGTTCCACCTCCGAGCTACACCCCCAGCCCTATTTTTTATACTTTATTTTGAAACCGGGTCTCACGAAGTTGCGGAGGGCCTCACTAGGTAGAGAGAGAGAGAGAGAGAGAGAGAGAGAGAGAGAGCTGAGGCTGGCCGCGAACCCGGATCCTCCGGTCTCCGCCTCCCAAAGTACTGGGATTACAAGCGTGCACCACAATGCCCAGCAAAATAGGAACTCTTATACATTGGGGGTGGGATTGCAAATTAGTGCAGTCACTTTGGAGATCAGTGTGGAGGTTCCCCAGAAAACTGGAAATGGAAGTACCATATGATCCAGCTATATCACTCCTGGGTATCTTTCCAAAGGGATTGAAACCAGAATATCATAGTGACACATGAGTATCTATGTTCATAGCAGCACAGTTCACCATAGTCAAATCATGGAACCAGACTAGGTGGCCATCAACAGATGAATGGATTATGAAATTATGATCTATACAAACAATGGAATTCTACTCAGCCATAAAGAAGAACAAAATTATGTCATATTTCAGGAAAACAGAAGGAACTAGAAACTTATGCTAAGTGAGGTCAGCCAGTCACAAAAAATGAAGGGTCATACATTTTCCCTCATATGTGGAAGCTAGGGAGAAATCAGGATACAAAAGGGACCCCGGACAAAGGAGGAGAGACCCCAGTTGAGTGATGGAGGGGGTCTAGGGGAGGGAGAAGGGTGGAGGGAGGCAGATTTGATGAAGGAAATATTTCTTTTTTTTTTTTGTGGTACCAGGGATTGAACCCAGGGGCGTTCTACCTCCGCGCTACACCCC
>PVJS01022699.1:0-30289 GCA_004027185.1 Glis glis
GAGAACCCTCAGTGGTGCAAGGGAAGGTGTACAAGGGAAGGGGAAGGGGAAGAAAGAAGTGAGTCTATGGAATTACCATCATAAACAATGTGTATATATGAGATTATACCAACATCATTCTCAGTGCTACATGTGCGGGGGGGGGGGGACACCAAGAGCTGTGTGCATGTATGTTAACACCAAACTGATACTCATTGTGATGTGAGACTACACTGCACCAATAAAAACATAAAAAAATAAATAAATTTAAACAGAAAAAAAGTTCTGATACAAGTTTATAATTTTCAGTTGATTTTCTTCCACTGCCTATTACATAGTAAAATATTAACAAATTAATACGTAGCAATGACACATTGAATGAGACACACAGAAACTTCCTTCTCTATTCCTATCTATTCTACTCAGTACATAAAGGAGTCATTTTCTTGTTCTCTCTTAGCCAACATGTGGGCTCACATAGTGGACACACACACATGAAGGATTGGTGAGTTTAGAAATAGATAGACTAAAAGGTCCTCCTTTGTTTAAAAAAAAAGGGGGGCCGGGCGTGGTGGCGCACGCTTGTAATTCCAGTACTTTGGGAGGCAGAGACCAGAGGATCCGGGTTCGCGGCCAGCCTCAGCTCTCTCTCTCTCTCTCTCCCTGTCTCTCTGTCTCTCTCTACCTAGTGAGGCCCTCACACAACTTCGTGAGACCTGGTTTCAAAATAAAGTATAAAAAAAAAAAATAGGGCCAGGGGTGTAGCACGGAGGTAGAATGCCCCTGGGTTCAATCCCCGGTACCACACACAAAAAAAATAAAAAATAAAAGAAATAAAAAATAAAAAAGGGGCAGTCCCTTGTGTTGTAATGGCAACTTCATATATATATATTTTATTGGTGCATTATAGTCTCATATAATAATGTAAATCATAGTGATAATAACACACATGCACACAGCACTTGGTGGGCTTTACCCTGGCTCCCTCCCCGCTCCCCCTTCCTCATACAGGATATTGAGATGGACATTGGTATTCTCACATATGTACATAACGGTGATGGAAGTGATTCCTTCATTAATCCTCCCTCTCCCTCCTCCCCTTCCCCTAGACCACCTCCCTGGCTTCACTGAAGTTTCTCCTCCATTATCTGAAGCCCCTCTCGTATCCCGATTACTCCCTAGCTTCCCCATATGAGAGAAAACATATGACTCTTCACTTCCTGTGCCTGGCTTCCATTTTCCTGCAAATGACATAATTTTGTTCTTTTTTATTGCTGAGTAGAATTCCATTGTGTGTATATCTCACAATTTTGTAATCTGTAATTATAACTTCTATGACAACTCCAAACTTCTATTTTGATATAATTTTGTTTCATGAGATTGGGACATTTTCTGCCTTTAGAGGAGGCTGGTTCCCAGCCCTACGACCTGACATTTCCAATACTTCCTCTTTCCTAACACCACATTCTCTTGCTGATGTTTTATAACATAGCCTCTTGTTAGTTCTTCTTTTTAAGCTCTCCCACAAGTTTCCTGGGGCCAGGGCTGTACCTGTTGTGTTTGCAGTGCACCCCAGAGCATCCAGTATCTAGGAAATCCTCAATAAACATGTGTTGAATAAATAGGCTCACCAGAATGGGCGCTTTCACTCATTTTTTTTTATGAGGCTACGTCTCTTTCACTCAAAGATAAAAATGACAGTCTTTGTCTTCACAGGCTGGTAGGGAGAATAATAGTGATAAAAGCAATAACAGAGAGAGAAATGGGAGTACTTTGAAAGCTCAATGAAAGATGCAAAACTCCATCAGGTGGAGAGGAAGGGAGGGCTTCCTGGAGAGCATGGTGTCCTAGCTGATTCTAAGCAGTTTGGCAGAACTTAGCTGGGTAAGGAGAGGGGAAAGGAAACCCAGGGACAACCTGAGAAAAGGCACTAGATATGGAAGGTGTAGACACTACAGCAATTTGCTGTTGCAGGAGTGAATAAAACACATCCAAGTGCCCTAGGAGTTCATCGGATTATTCCTTAGGAGACTAATGATTCTTGCAATGATCTCACTCAAAATCGATAGGCTTAGAAGGGTTTTCCCCTTAAAGAAAAATTATTGCCGACTTCAGTGAATCAGGCAATATAATTTCCTGCACTTATGAATGCTTAACCTTCCTTCCAGAGTGATCTTTCCCATTCTATTAGATGGTCGTTAAAAGTTTTAAGACAGCACCTCAAAGCTTCACCTAGCGTAAGATTTCCTGGAACCTTCCTATTCTCCTAGAAAGTTAACTGATTCCTATAAGTTCACTGATTTCTCTTTTTGTCCACTATTCAAGGAATTTGGCAACTCCTGTCCTGCTATCTAACCTAGTCAAAGGCCAAGTCAGATGGAGACCTCTCTCTCTCTCTCTTTCTCTATCTCTCTCTCTCTCTCTCACTCTCTCTCCCTCCCTCCTTCCCTCCCTCCAGCAATCTTGTTCAGAAGCCAGCTAAGGGCTTTAGACTGGGCTCTCTGTTGGCCACATCGGAAACTTAAGAAATGAAAAGCAAGAGTTGCCTCTCACTATACCAAGCCTGCCAGGACTCAGGCTCAGGGGCTCCTTTCTTGCCCCGTAGATCCCAGGGCTTCTTGATGATCTGGAAATCCCAACATGCTTGGTCACCATCAAAGGCACAGTGGAAGGGCAATAGTTCTCAAACTACTGCACGTATCACTATCACCTGGGAAAATGTGCAGAAAATGTCAATTCATGGGCTCCACCCCCAGACTCTGTTCCAGTGGATCTAGCATGGGGCCCTGGATTCTCTTTCTCTCTTTTGTTTTGTTTTTGTTTTGAAATATCCTAGGTAATTATGATGCTTATAATCTATAGGCTGTACACTGAGAGTCACTGGACTGGTTTGGTAAGCAGGCCAGCTGATTTTTTTTTTTAATGCATTGCCGAGGATGAAATCCAGGACCTCGTGCTTACTAAGTAGGCACTCTATCACTGAGCGGCATCAACAGCTCACTGGACTGGTTTGGGACCTTTCAAGGATTTAGAAAAGAGGCATGGGGGGGGGAGTATAAGCAAGCTATTGATACCTCCTGTATACAGTCACCCACCACTTAAGATTTTGGCCAGTGATGGGCAGCATCGAGGGTGGTCCCATAATATTATAATGGAGCTGAAAAATTCCTATTGCCTGGTGAACACACAGCTAATGACGAGGCAGAATAGAGGAAACTGCAGAAGAAAAAAAATCCCCAAGAAAATTCACAGGGAAGGCTATAGCAGAAGCTTTTGTGGACCTTGACAGGCTCCTTAAAAGTCTGAAAATAGCTGGGCATAGTGGTGTATGCCTGTAATCCCAGGACTTGGGAGGCTGAGACAGGAGGGTCCCAGGTTCAAAACCAGTCTCAGCAACTTAGCAAGACACTTAGCAACCTAGTGAGACCCTGTTTCAAAACAAAAAATAAAAAGGGCTGGGGATACAGCTCAGAGGTATGATGCCCCTGGGTTTGATTCCCAGTACCCCCCTAAAGTCTGAAAAGATGAACCCCCCAACACCAAAAGGTTTCCATTAATACAAAGGAATATTCATGGTGTATTATCTGCTTACAAGCCAATCTATGATTTAAGAAAAAAAAAACAGCAAACAAAATCAGCCTGGATATATTTCTGACAAAAGCAACATCTCAACAGAAGCCCTGAGCAGGTCCTTCTGCTGGTTCCAGAGGAAGACACTGTTGTCCTAGGAGACGTCAGCTCCCCTGTGTGTGGTATTTGCCCCTGAACCTCCAGTGGGATAAGATGCCGAGGTAGAAGATGGTGACACTGGTGAGCCTGACCCTGTGTACCTAGATAATGTGTGTGTGTGTGTGTGTTTGCATCCAAGTTTTAACAAGAAAGTTTAAAAAGCAAAAAAAAAAAAAAAATTAAACAGAGAAAAACTTATAGAATAAGAATATAAAGAAAAAAATTATACAGCTGTACAACATGTTCATGTTTTAAGCTAAGTGTTATTACAAGAATCAAAAAGGTTTTAAAAACACAAACGTTTATAAAGTAAAAAAGTTACAATAAACTAAGGCTAATTCATTATTGAAGGAATCTTTTTATATAAATTGGGTATAGCCCGTATCATCAGTTGATTTTTTGACAAAGGTTCCAAAAATATATGCTGGAGAAAAGACAGCCTTTTCAACAAAGGGTGCTGGGAAAACTGGTTTTCCATATGTAGGAGAATAGGTGTAGACTCCAGTCTCTCACCCTGCACAAAAGTCAACTCAGAATGAATAAAAGATGTAGAAATTAAGCCGGGCGTGGTGGCTCACGCTTGTAATTCCAGTACAAGGAGGCTGAGACCAGAGGATCTGGGTTTGCGGCCATCCTCAGCTACTTAGTGAGGCCCTGTTTCAAATTAAGTAATAAAAAATAGGGTGGGGGTATAGCTCGGAGGTAGAATACTCTTGGCAATCCCTAGTACCACACACACACACACACACACACAAAAAGATGTAGAAATTAGACTAGAGACTTTGCAATTACTAGAAGAGGGCATAGGACCAGCTCTCCAACATATAGACACTGGTGGAGACTTCCTCAATAAGAACCCCACCCCACAAATCTCAGGAAATAAAAATAAGCATCAATAAATCGATGGTACTAAATTAAAAAGCTTCTGTGCAGCAAAGGAAACAATCAAGAGTCTGAAAGAGAGCCTACAAAATGGGAGAAAATCTCTGCCAGCTACTCCTCCAATAGAGGACTACTATCTAGAATATACAAGGAACTTAAAAAACTTTACACTAAAAAATATCCTCACATAACCCAATTTTAAAAGGGGGGGCAATTGAACTGAATAGACACTAATCAAAAGAAGAAATACAAATGACCAATAGATATATGAAAAAATATTTGACATTATTAGCCATCAGGGAAATGCAAATAAAAACTACATTAAGATTCCATCTAACTCCAGTTAGAATGGCAATCATCAAGAATACAAGCAATAATAAATGCTGGCAGGGATGTGGGGAAATAGGAATGCTTATACACTGTTGGTGGGATTGCAAATTAGTGCAGCCACTATGGAGATCAGTATGGAAGTTCCTCAGAAGACTGGGAATGGAACCAACATATGACCCAGCTATACGACTCCTGGGTATCTTTCCAAAGGAATTGAAGTCAGAATACTATAGTGATACATGCATATCTATGTTTACAGCAGCACAATTCACAAGAGCCAAGTTATGGAACCAGCTTAGGTATCCATCAACAGATAAAGGGATTACAAAAAGTGTGGTATGTGCACACAATGGAATTTTACTCAGCCATAAAGAACAAAATTATGTAACTTATAGGAAACTGGGTGGAGCTAGAGAATATTATGGTGAGTGAGATTAGTCAGTCACAGAGAGTGAAGGGTGGTATGTTTTCTCTCATATGTGGAAGCTAGAAAGAAATTGGGAAACAAAAGGGACTTCCGATAAATGAGGAGAGACCAATAGAATAGAAGAAGGGGATTTGGGGAGGGGAATGGGGAGAAGGAAAACGGAGACTTGAAGAAGGAAACAGTTCAAATAACACTATGTTCATATAGAAAGCTATCAACACCAATCTCAATAATATGTTCAGGGAGGGGGAGAGAGTGGGGAGGGATTCAAAGGGAAACTCCAAGCGCTGTGTGCATGTATGTACACCTGTCACTCTGAACCTCATTATGATGTATAATTACAATGCACGAATGAAAGTATAATTAAAAAATTAAAATGAAATAAAAATAAATGAATTGAGTGCAGCCCGAGTGCGCAGTGTATATAAAGTCTGCAGTAGATACGGTAGCAACCTGGGCCTTCACACTTTAGTGCCTGGCCTGGAGTAACTTCCAGCCCTGCAAGCTCTGTTCATGGCTAGTGCCCTATCTGGGTGTACCACTTTTTAATCTTTTTATACTGCATTTTTGCTGTGCTTTTTCTATGTCTAGATACACTAATACTTACCATTGTGTTACACTTGCCTGTTGCCTACAGTATTCAGTAAAGTAACATGCTGTACAGGTTTGTGGTTGTACCCTACAGCCCAAGTGTGTGGTAAGCTATACTTTCTAAGTTTGGGTAGATGCTATGATATTCACACAACAAGATCGTGTCATGGCACATTGCTCAGAACTTAGGCCTGTCTTTAAATGACACAAGACTGTATCACAAAATTGTTTCACATTTAGCAACAATAAAGCCTAGAATTATGGCAATGACTAGTGATTTAGTCAGCTTTTTTGTTGCGGTCAGCAAAATGCCTGACAAGAACAACTTAGAAGAAGAAAAGTTGACTTTGGCTCAGGGTTTCAGAGGTTCAGCCCATGATCGGCCAACTCCAAGGCAGAAAGAAACATCGTGGTGACAGGGCATGGCAGAAGAGTGATGCTTAACTCATGGCAGTGAAAGGGGAGAGAGAGAGAGAGAATGCAAGCGAGTCAGGGACAGTTACAGCTCTCAAGGCCATGCCCCTTGTGACCTACCTCCCCAGACATGGGGGACCGGGTTTTTAGCATACGGGCTTTCGAGGGGACTCCAGATCCAAACCGTAACAACTGGCATGTGTTGTGCTTCTGGTCTGGGACTGGACAGTACTGGGCTACTGTCAGCCATGGGTGCCATAGTTTAGCCTTCAGTCAGGCATGAGGACTAGACTCACCCCGGCCTATCCTTCCCTGGCTCTTCTGCTCCTCGTTCTCCTAAGATTAAGGTTACTTTATCTTCTTGCTGTCTGGTCAGCAATTGTAAATCCTTAAGAGCCATGGACACAATACCAACTTTCTGGGCTCTACTCTGCAGGGTGATGGCCTGGGTCAGGGTCAGACAGACACAAGCAAGGCCATTAAAGAGGCGAACGTGCTCTTGGACACAAATGGAGTGGGTGGTGTGTATGCAGGTCCCGGTCAAGACCAAGGCTCACAGCTCTAGGAACTGCCCTAAACTGAAGGGAGCTATGTATTCCAAGAGTATGCCTTCTGTTGGGCGCACCCCATATCCAATGACTGGTTGATGTTGTGGGTACAAAACCCAGCATCCCAGCCCTGTGGTCGCAAAACAATTCTGAAGACCATCCCAGCTCCACAGCTTCTCACCACTGAGGCCACTGTTGCGCATGCACTAAAGTTTAATTTCTCTCTCTGAGCAAGCCTGTTATCCTCTCTCCCTCCCTTGTGTCCTCCCCAGAGCACATCCCAATAAAAACTTCCAGTATGCAAATCTCAGAGTCTCTGTGTCTGCCTCCTGGGAACTTGACGCATGACACTGAAGTCTCCCCTTTCAAATCAAGTACTGACAGAGTAATGGAGCAGGCCTCTGTCCACAACATCTGGGGCACTGCATCATTACCTGATCTCTCCAGGTGTTTCCTTCCTCATTTCAAAATATAAATGCAGGCAACAACAACAACAACAACAACAATAATAATACTCATTATTTCTGTTCTGTCAGGCTCTTAGGAGAATCAGAAGAGATCATATATATAAGAAAACTTTGTGAATAATAAAGAGCTATGTGATATTGTCACCTAAACACATTTTCTGTTGGTTTACCATGCAGTAATCAGGGAAGAGGGGAGGAGGAGGTGGGAGATGCGGTCATATTGTGGAACTCAACTTATACACTGTGCCCTACTTTATCCCAAATAAACAGATTTGTATCACTAATCAACAGAGCAAGGTCCATAGTAGAAAATTAGAGATAAAACAGAAGAGTCACTCACTGCCGTGATTCTGAAACTGAAATAGAAGAAGAACAAACCAGTTCCCTGTTTCCATAGGATGACAGCAACAGAGAAATTTCCACTATTCTGAAAAGCTGAAATTCACATCATTACCCAATCAGTTAGGCAAAGGATGTCTCTTTATGTCTTTAAATAGGAAAACAAGTGACATAGTTGGGTGTATGTAAGGGAAAGACTTTTCTAGAGACTTGGTATCTGGATTTTCTTAGTATCCACTGAAAAGAAAAAAAAAAACCCCACAATTTCAGTTGAAAACACATTAAAAAGCTGGGCATGATGGCTCATGCCTGTAATCCCAATACTTGGGAGGCTGAGACAGGAGGATCGCAGGTTCGAGGCCAGACTCAGTAATTTAGTGAGACCCTCAACAACTTAGGGAGACTTTGTTTCAAAATAAAAAATTTTAAAAGCTGGGCGTGGTGGCACACGCTTGTGATCCTAGTCAGTACTTGGGAGGCTGAGACCAGAGGATCAGGGTTCTTGGCTAGCCTCAGCTACTTAGTGAGGCCCTCTGCAACTTAGTGAGACCCTATTTCAAAACAAAGAATAAAAAATAGGGCTGGGGGTGTAGCTCTGAGGTAGAATGCCTCAGGGTTCGATCCCCAGTACCGCAAAAAAAAAAAAAATTTAAAAGGGCTGGAGGTGTAACTTGGAGGTAGAATGCCTCTGGGTTCAATCCCCAGAACCAAAACAAACACATTCAATTATCTCAAGGGTAATTGAGGACACCAATTCTAAAATTCTGATTCATAATAAAAATTACCAAATTCCTAAGCCTTACAAAGAACTTTAGTGAGATACACAACTAATGTCCAGTATCCCTAGGTTCAGAGGCATGGCCCACAAGTTCTCATTTTGACAGAGAGCTTCATTATCAGCAAAAGTCACAGAACTGGGAGGAACCTCAGAGATGACCTAATGGAGTCCTCTACTCTAGCGACTCCCAGCTCTCAGGGAAACCACAGCAGAGCTGAGGAAGCAAGACAAACCCATATGAACTATTAACCAGAACCTTTCCCTTCCTCGTTACCCGAGCACTGAATGAATTACAGATGGACATACAGGAATTAATGCCAAGGGATAGATATGCACGCTGGATCACCCCAGCAGGCTTCCTGTCGCTCTCATGCAGTGGACAACTATAAATATTTTGATCTCTCTAGTGATACATGTATATACATGTTTATGGCAGCACGATTCACAAGAGCTGAGTTACTGGTGAATGGATAGATGAATGGATAAAGAAAATGTGATATATTCAATGAAGAAAATTCTACTCATCCATAAAGAACAAAATTATGTCACTTACAGGAAAATGGATGGTAGCTAGAGAATATTATGCTAAGTGAGATCAGCCAGTCTCAGAAAGTCAAGACTTGTATATTTTCTCTCATTTGTGGAAGCCAGAGAGAAAACTGGAAACATAAGCAACTTTGGGTAAATGTGGAGAGGGACCAGTCGGATAGTAGAAAGGGACTGGGGGAAGGAGACAAAGGGGGATTGAGTAAGGAAACAGCTCCAATAATGCTTTGTCAATATATAAAGGTGTTACTACCGGTTTTGTTAGCATCTATGGGGAGGTAGGAAGGGGTAGCAGGGTGTCATGCAGAGGGAAGTATACAAAGACTTGTGTGCATGTATGTTTATATCACACTGAACCGCACTGTGATGTATCATTGCAATAATAAAACTATAAAAAAAATCTTGCTCTACTGGTAAATCTGAAGAAATATCAAATAAGACACTTAATTCCTATGTGGGGAAAACAGTTTTAAGGCCTCAAGTTTTAGATATCTGAATATTTTAGGGCTTCAGACTGTAAGCAAGTTTGCGGATTCAGTTTACGTACATCATTAATTCGGTGTTTATAATCCTTAAGTGGTCCAAAGTAGATGTCTTCCAGGATCAGATAATCAGACCCTGGTTGTTGAACAAAAATGAGTGTATTAACCCAAATCACCTTGAATCATCAAACGATGAGAGTAGTGAAGAGTTTGGACCAGATTTCTTGTGGGTGGGGAGACAGGGCTGTTGGTCAAAATACCTTGGTTGGGACCAAAGGAATCAACTCAGAATCCCCGAATGGACAGCAGGATCGGAACCGGAGATGCTTTTGCCAAGCTACAGTCAAGAGGACATGGGCACGCAGGGTCAGGTGCACTGATGATTTTGGAAGTTAGAGGCAGGAGAGGCAGGTGAGGCACCTGTTTCAGGGTAAAACCTGAGCAAAATAGTTCCCAGAAGATGGATCACAAGGCAGGGATGTATGACCTAGAGTTGTTATGTACCTGCCTGAATTTGTTAGTGAATCTCCCACCATTCGATCCTGGTCTGTAGATGAATAACCCCACCCAGCCAGCCTTCTCTCTTCTTTATGGAAAATTTGAGCAACAAAACACACCTAACACACATGAATTACTGAGCACCCAGTGTTTGGGATGTCTGATAACCGAGACAGCTCTGCAGACACAAGGCTGGAATCTCTAGGAACCTTCAGACACTGTGAGTCTTCACTGACATGTTTAAATTCTCAGGAGAGCTGGGCGTGGTGGCACACACTTGTAATCCCAGTACTTTGGGAGGCGGAGACTGGAGGATCTGGGTTCGCAGCCAGCCTCAGCGCTCTCTCTCTCTCTCTCTCTCTCTCTCTCTCTCTCTCTTTCTCTCTCTCTCTCTATCCCTGTCTCTCTCTCTCTACTTAGTGAGGCCCTCCACAACTTTGTGAGACCCGGTTTCAAAATAAAGTATAAAAAATAGGGCCGGGGGTATAGCGCGGAGGTAGAACGCCCCTGGGTTCAATCCTTGATACCGCCAAAAAAAAAAAAAATCTCAGGAGAATTTTCTGATAACTTCAGGTTTATTCCCAAATCAATCATTTCTTGGAGTGAAGGTGATGGAGAGGTGCCACGCAGCACAAGGGGGTGACTGGGGTCTGTCTGATATACTGTGGCTATTCCTGGCTGGGAAGAATTGTTGGGATGAGGAGAAGAACTTCAACTTGACTTTACCACAAAGCCCAAAACACCATCTATTCATTCATTCATCCATCCACTCATTCATTCCTTCATTCAGACTATATATCATAGCAGAGTGGTACAGAATGAAAGTTCTAGAGCCAGATGCTTGGGATCAATTCTCGGCCTTGCCGATTATAAACACTGCATTTTCTCACCTGTCATAGTGTGAAATAACTGCACACAGTGGTGAACACCTGTAGTGACTGCTACTCGGGAGGCTGAAGTGGGAGGATCACTTGAGCCCAGGAGTTCGAGTCCAGCCTGGGCAGCATAGCAAGACCCAGTCTCAAAAAAATCAATTAATTAAATAAATAAAAATACTGACTTAGAGTGCTTTATCTCACAGGATTCTAGTGAGGAGTAAAAGACTTAATCCATGTAATGAGCCTAGGATAGCACCTGGCTCATTGTAGGCACTCAATAATTTTAGCTATTATTATTCATTCAGAAAATTTCAATGAGCACTGATTACATGCCAAGTATTGTGAGACCTACTCATCATCCATTAGCCCAAACCTATTTTTCCCCTTAGTAGGTCGTTCCTATCCTAGTCACTACCTAGAATGTAGATGTCATCTAACTCCTCCCCCTCCTCGCTGCCTACCGCTAAACCTGCAGCTGGGTTCTGCCTGTCACACATCTGTCAGCAACTCCCCCTTTTTCCATTCCACACTGTCACTGCCTCATTCAAGCCTTCTTTAATTTCTCATCTCAAATATTAAAATAAGCTCCTGAAGGCCAATGCCTCTCTCATCTAATCTACTCTAAGGTGGGTTTTTGTGTTTGTTTTTGTTTTTGATACTGGGGATTGAACGCAGCGTCATTCTACCTCCAAGCTGCAGCCCCAGCCCTTGTTATTTTTTATTTTGAAACAGGGTCTCGCTAAGTTACTGAGGCTGGCCTTGAACCTGTGATCCTCCTGTCTCAGCTTCCCAAGTACCAGAATTATAGGTTCATGCCACCACACCTGGCCTAAGTGCATGCTAGCATTCTCTCACTCTCTCTCTCTTGCTCTCTTTCTCTCTCTCCATTCATCTATATCTATATCTATATCTATAGATATATCTATATGTATCATTCATATATATATATATCTATATATCATTCAGATATATATTTCCATTCACACACACACACACACACACACACACATATATATATATATATATATATATATATAATGTTTTATTTTTTTAACAGGTATCCGAGAACAGCATTGCCTTGCACAAAGGCCTCCAAAGGATAAATCTGCGTCTCCTACATGGCGCATGCCCTTTGTGATCTGGCCCTGCCTGTCCCTCCAGCCCTCCCCCAGTGCCCACATGACACAGGCTGGAGTTTCCTGACCACACAGTGCCATTTCCCTCCTCTGTACTGGCTGTTCCTCCTGCTGGGTCACCCAAACCTCCATCTGCCTAACGACCCCTCCTCCTCTGTGAAGGTTCACTATTTCATCCATAAGCACTTCCTGCCGAGGCTATGCTGAGTTCAGGGAGGACAATGATGAATAACATGCCTAATCCTTTATTTCTCATAGAAAAAGTAACTCTGAGAATCTCAAAGGAGAAATGAAAAATGGGAATTAAGGCAAAGTTTTTCTAATTTAGCATTGGTTCCTTTACCAGTTGAATATCTTAGAGAATTGGGGAAATTCAACATACATTAGGCCTCCTTTATCCTTGGGGGATACAATCTAAGACCCCTAGTGGATGTCTGAAACTGTGGATAATACCTTTATATACCACATTTTTCTATATGCATACCAATGACAAAGTTTAATTTATAAATTAGGCACAGTATGAGATGAACAGCAATAATAAAAAGGAACAATTATAGCAATGCACTATAATAATATGTGACTGCGGCCTCTCAAAATATCTTATTGTTTATTTGTGGAATTCCTATTTGATATTTCAGACCTCAGTTAACCCCAGGGAGCTGAAATCATAGAAAGCCAAACTTCAGATAAGGAAGGACTACTGTATAAAAACAATGAGTAGAAAGTTGCTTTGAGACAGTATTATAAAGTTATAAAGTACTGATTAGTCACTAATTTTCTAAAGGCACATAACTAAGAGTGCCTGTGATTGTCTAGGGGCAATACTGGACTGGGTTTATTTTTATGCGGTCATTAAATAATATGAAATATGGCTACTTCACACACTTTAAATATCATACCTCCCTAAAGTAATTTTAAATCATGTATTAAAGGAAGAATAGGCAGCCTACAAAGACAAGCAGATGACTAAAGCCAAACCCTTTCTTGTTCTTCCAGCAATGACTGAGTACACTGAAGATCCAAGATGTACAGAAACATCAGTCACATTGGAAGAGAAACTCGACTCTGGGCATAGATTTTTTTTCCCATCTCATTATATTGGATTTTTCAACATAAGTTGCTGTCCTTCCCTGAGTTTTCAAGGACCTTGTGGGCAGGATCCACTCTTCTTCTTCCTTTTTTTCTCTTTTAGTGTGTGTGTGTGTGTGTGTGTTCCTGGGGACTGAGCCCAGGGTGGGTTCTGCCTCTGAGCCCTTTTATTTTTCATTTGGAAACAGGGTCTTGCTAAATTGCTGAGGCTGGCCTTGAATTTGCAATCCTCCAGGCCTGTGCCACTATGTCCGGCTAAGAATACATTCTTATTCATGGTTGTATAACTGGAGCTTGGTGAACAGGTGAGCCCTGGTAACTGTGGCTCCCAGAGACATCCGTTTTCTCTACTATAAATGGAGATAGCATTCTAAGAGCCACAATGGGATCTGTCTGCTTAAACGCTTAAATTTTCAGCTCCAACTGGCATCCGCCTTCTTCAAAAGTTTTCTTGTGATTTTAGCACCAATTTAGTAAAGACAAAGTGTCCAAAATACCTATTTCTGATTTCAGAGAGTAACTTACAATCACTTTGTAAAACGACGTATTTCCACCATCTAGTGAAAATGGTTACTGAATAATGAACTTTATTTTCTCTTGGACTTCTGCAGCAAAGCACATGATTTTAAGGTTTATCTTAGATCAGACGAGTGACCCTAGCTGGTATGTTGTCCCACCAGGCACTTTAGGACACTGAAAACTTGAATTGTCACTTCCTACACCACCTGCCCCAGTTTGGCCGCACAGGCATTTCACATCTACAGTTTTATTTTAACTAACAGAGAAAGCAAACCCTACTTTTCAAAAGCTCATTAACGAAGCGTCACAATTAAGAGAGCAGCCCTGTGACTCATTTTTGGATGCCCATGTGGAAATAACAACTCCTCCCTTTGCTGAGAAACAGCTTAAACAAGTGCGTGAGAACCACAGGAAGTCGAGCAGAGCGAGGCCAGTGTCGGTGGAGAGAAGAAAACGAGACAATTCCCTCCCGGGACAGGACGTGAGGTTCTCCTAGGCGCCGCCACTACTTCTCCCTGTTCGTTCTTCTTTTAAAAAAGAAAAGGAAGCTTTCCGTGGGAACCGTCTCAGGCGGCTCTCAGTGTCTCCGCACCTCCTGGCTCCTGGGTCACACTGTCAAGTCAAGAAGCACACATTCTAGTGTTTCTGAGCAAGTGCACCCCCTAGTAGGAAGCCAAGAGGCGGTCACACCGGAATGATGTCCCCACTAATTAAAACACAACACTTCAACCTTTCAACTGCAAACAAATGTGGTCTTAGGTGGATGCTTTATAAAGGCAGTCACCAACAGGTGTCTTTGAAATAATTCCTAGGAAACACTAAATCCTCAACCTTGCCTCCTCTAAAAAATTTTTTTTTAATTAAAAAGGCGTTCCCTCTACTTTGGAAACCTTGTCCCTACGGTCCCTGGAGGCGGCGCGAAGTCCCGGGCAGATCCAAAGTCCCCGCTCCCGCGCGCATCCCGCCCCGCCAGCATCCCGCCCCGCCAGCATCCAGTCCCGCGCGCATCCCGCCCCGGCCGCATCCCGCGCGCATCCCGCCCACCCAGCATCCCGCCAGCATCCCGCGCGCATCCTGCCCCGCCAGCATCCCGTCCCGCGCGCACAGCCCCGCGCCCGATCCTCCCTCCCGGACAGTCAGGGAAAGGAGCGGAGAGGAGAGCCCGAGAGAGAACGAACCGGGACGCGAGCGAGCCTGCGCGCCGAGGAGGCCCCGTCCCGCGGGGACCCGCGCGCCTCCCCCGCCGCTCCGCAGCCGCCGAGCTCCGCGCCGCCGCGCCCTGGGCGCCCGAGGCCGCCGCTGCAGGGACTGGCCCCGCCCCGGACCCGCGGCCCGCCCCGCCGCACTGCCCGGAACCGGCCGCCGCCGCCGAGTCCGCCGCCCTCGCCCCCCGCCCGGAGGCGCCGGACTTTCCCCGGAAACCCCGAGGGGCCGGTGACATTTCCAGCCCCGTGCGCTTCCGCGGCGAGCACGCTGCAAGCCGGTTCTGAGCGTGGGCGCGGCTCCGAGAAGCAGCGGCCCCGGGTCGCCGTCACCGGAGCCCAGACCGCCCAAAGCCCAGGGACGGACCCCTCTCCGGTTAGCCCAGCACTAGCCCGGGCCGTGCATTCGCCGGAGTGCTGAGCATGCTACTATGGTCACATTACTGCCTGCCCCTCGCCCTCAGGGCCCGGGCACTAAACTTAGTGGGGAGAGAGAGTGTTTTAGGTGAGGTGGTGGTAAACATCTTGAAAAACAAGGCTAAGGCTTAAAAGTTGGGAAGTGGACAGGCGTGGTGGCATATGCCTGCAATCCTAGTACTTGGGAGGCTGAGACAGGAGGATCACAGATTAGTCGCCAACCTCAGCAATTTGTGAGGCCCTCAGCAATTTAGTGAGACCCTGCTTCAAAGTAAAGAATAAAAATAGGGCTGGAGGTGTAGCTCGGAGGTAGAATGCCCCTGGGTTCAATCCCCAGTATCACACACACACACACACACACACACACACATGCACACACACACAAGAATTTTTAAAAGGGGTGGGGGTGTAGCTCCGAATGCCTCTGGATTCAATCCCCAGTACTCCCCCCACACACACACACACAAAGTGAGGAAGTGCTCAAAAAAGAAAAACAACAAACTAAACACAAAACAATCAATGCCAGTATTGATAGAGGACTGCCAAAGAAACCCAGCAGCTGACCGAATGAGCTCCCAATGGCCAACGCTGCATCGATTTCAGCAAGAGTGGTATTAGATTACAACCCAAAGTAAGAAATATCCCTGAGTCTATGTTGATAAGAATAAATGATTGAATAAATAAATGGGAGGAGGAGACTCACAGAAGAATTCCAACTAATGTATGTAGGTATGGCTCCCAAGGAAGACTCCACTCTGAAGTTCAGGCTGGACACAGTGACTGCCTCCAAAAAAGTAGTCTGACAGCTGGGCCTGGTGGTGCATGCTTGTAATCCCAGTACTTGGGAGGCTGAGACAGGAGGATCTGGGTTTGCGGCCAGCCTCAGCTACTTAGCGAGGCCCTCTTCAACTTAGTGAGACCCTGTTTCAAAATAAAGAGTAAAAAATAGGGCTGGGGGTGTAGCTCGGAGGTAGAATGCCCCTGGGTTCAATTCCCAGGACCGCAAAAAAAAAAAAAAAAGGTACAGTCTGGAAAGGAGGACAAAGTTGTTTTATGAGGGAGAAGCCTGAAAGGCACTGGCTCATCCAGGTGCCAGTCATAAATCATACTGGTTGGTACCTTTGGTATGATGATGACAACGGTGTTTCACCTCTGAGTCTTTCTTCCCCAAGACCTATAACCCTAGTCTTATCATGAGAAGAGTATCAAACAAATCCCAGTTGTCTAAAATACCTGGCTAATATTCCTCAAAGCTGTCGAGGTCATCAAACACAAGGAAAGTCTGAAAGACTGCCACAATCCAAGGGACCGGAAAATTAAATGTAATGTTACCTAGATGGGATTCTGGGACAGAAAAAAGGACATTAGGCAAAAAACTAAGGAAATCTGAATGAAGTGTGAACTTTTGTCAGCGATTGTCAAGACTGGTTCACTAGTTGTGATGAATATATAAGATGGTAGTAAGAGGGCTTTGCAAAATTTTTTTCAAATATAATTATCTTAAAAAGAGCTACTTAGTGAGGCCCTCCACAACTCAACCAGACCCTGATTCAAAATAAAGAATAAAAAGTAGGGCTGGGGGTGTAGCTCAGAAGTAGAATGTCCCTGGGTACTGGAAAAAAAAAGAAGTAAGCATAATTATCTTAAAAAGAAATAAAACAAGAGGGATGAAGGATGTTATTTTTTTAGTACTGGATTTATTGCCAAAGGCCTCTAAGATAAGAAAAACAAGGAGGGAAGAAACAATGAGCATATTTGGGTTCCAATCATTTCAAGCCTGGAGCTGTGAGATGTGAGTCATGAGCGTGTCTTGGAGAAACATCTGTATGGGCAGAATAGAAAAAGTGGGGGAGGGGAGAGAAGGCAGGCTAGGGATGGGGAACCCAGCCTATAGGGCCTTAGTGGTCATGGTAGTCTTTAAATTTTACTTTGAGATGGGAGATACTGAACACTGTTTAGCAGAGGAGTGACATGATGCGGCTTCCCCACCACCACCACCGCTGGTGTGCTGAGGAGAGATTAAGGGACAAAGATGGAAGGGGGCAGCTGTAACAATTAATTTTATGTGTCAACTTGCCTGGGCCATGGAGTGCTCAGATACTTGGTTTAACATTTCTGGTTGTGACTGTGAGGGTGTTTCTGGGGGAGATTAACATTTGAGTTGGTCAAGAGGGCAGTTGGTTAGATGAGTCGGGGACAATCATAGGAATTTGGAAATCTTCATTGTGTAGATAGTGTGCAGATGAACGAGGTATCTGAAGTCTGAGTCCAAAGTTCAGAGGTCAGGAAGATGAAGAATCAGGGAAGGAGAATGAGAAGTATCTTAGTGAGCTAGGAGGTCAACCAAGAGAGGATGGTGTTCCAGAAGCCAAACGAAAACATGTTTCAAGAATGATTGACCCTATCAAATGTGGCTAAAATGGGGGATATTAGGAAACGTGGAGCAATGCCCTTGGCCATGCAGAGGTTAATGGTGAACTACATAAGATGAGTTTGGGAGTGGGGTGACCAAAGCCCATTTGGAGTAGAGCCAGAGAGAACAAAAAGAGAGTAAAGGGAGACCAAGAATGGAGCAGTAACTAGAAGGAACCATACAGTCAAAGCAGAGATTAAAAAAAGAGAAGAAAATATGTTCTTTTGTGTGTTTATGAGGCTGAACCAAAAGGGAAGGAAAGAGAGAGATGATGCAGGAAAGAAAAGTGGGTGCTTGATGGAGTGATATTCTTAAGCAGATGAGCAGGGATGGGATCCAGTGCACAATAAGAAAGTTGATTTAAACAGGAGAAAAGCAAATCCATCTTGCAAACAGGAGGGGATGCAGGATGTGTGGTCTGGGCACAGAAGCTGATCAGTGTGGAAGCAGGGACATATTTCATCAATGAAGTATGAAGAAGTCATCAGCTAGGAGTGAATGGGGAGGAAGATGGAGGAAACAGGAAATAGTGTGAAATATTTATAAGGACAATAAAAGAATATATGGACTTTGAAAATATATTTGGCCAGACACAGTGGTGCACATCTATAATCCCAGTACTTGGGAGGCTGAGACAGGAGGATTGCAGGTTCGAAGACAGCCTCAGCAGTTTATCAAGGCCTTAGCAACTTAGCAAGGGCCTATTTCAAAATAAAAAATAAAAAGGACTGGGGATGTAGCCTGGAGGTAAAACGCCCCTGGGTTCAATCCTCAGTACACACACACACACAAAAAAAAAAAAAGGAAAGAAAGAAAATATATTTGGATTGTTGAGTACCAGTAAGAGGTCATTCAAGGTCAGGGATCATGAATACAAAAGGAGGCCAGTTGGTGTAGTTGTGTGTTCTCACCAGCCTTATTAACCTCCTTAGGTGCAAATAAAACTAGACCAAGGTCTAGATACACTTTGATGGAGAAGAGAGGGATGGGGGAGTTGAAGGTCGCTGCAAGAAGGTGGGGTTTTTTATTTAATTTAATTTTTTTTGGCGGTACTGGGGATTGAACCCAGGGGCATTCTACCTCCGAGCTACACCCCAGCCCTATTTTTTTTATTCTTTATTTTGAAACAGGGTCTCACTAAGTTGCAGAGGGCCTCACTAAGTAGCTGAGGCTGGCTGCAAACCTGGATCCTCCGGTCTCAGACTCCCAAGTACTGGGATTACAAGCATGCGCCACCACGCCCGGCAGAAGGTGATTATAATAAATGACCACGGCATCTAAATCTAAATCAGGTGAGGTTTGAGAAGGGAGCTAATGAAGGAGCAACGTGGCAGAGTGAAACTGGCAGAGTCAATGGATTGGCAGCTCCAGGGCATCAAGAAGTTGTTGCAGTTGGGGGCTAGAGAGATTCACTTGGAAAAATACAATACAGTGGTCAGAGTGGGATGTTTGAGACTGGGATTATGAGAGGATGTAGAGACTGATGACAGCGTCTGGACTACGGCCAGTCTGAATTCCTTCCTGCAGTTGATTCGCCCACCTTCTCCTGAAACCCCAGGTAGGTCTTCTTGGGTTGTTTTGTTTTTGTTTTTGTTTTTAACAGTGGCAGGGATTGGGACCAGAGCCTCACACATGCTAAGCAAGTACTCTACCATTAAGTACACCCCCAGCCTGTCTTTTTTTTTTTTTTTTGCGGTACAGGGGATTGAACCCAGGGCCGTTTTACCTCCGAGCTACACCCCCGGCACTATTTTTTTTTATACTTTATTTTGAAACCGGGTCTCATGAAGTTGTGGAGGGCCTCACTAAGTAGCTGAGGCTGGCCGTGAACCCGGATCCTCCGGTCTCCGCCTCCCAACTACTGGGATTACAAGCATATGCCACCACGCCCGGCCTGTCATCTTGTTTTATACATTTTTTTCTGAGAAGTTGGCTCTCACCTCCAGTCTGGATTTTTTTTTTCTTGAGAGATGTGGACTGCTGAGGACCTTAGGCTGATGCCCAGATAAAACAGGGCCAGCATTTGGAGAGGGGGAGGACCACTACCTGAAGACTTGTCAGCTGTGGCCGTCATCTTGGACACTACCAGCAGTCCTATTTTTCAAGGCTTGTAAACCCATCAGTTCTCAGGGTGGAAGGTCATTTAACCCAGCCACCCATCTGAGCTGCATGCAGCTCCCCCAACAGCCTTCAGCCAAGTGGTAATTTCATATCCCTACATCGTGCAGGAATCACTAATTACCATTTCCCTTTTCCATACTAGTTAGAGAGCTCCTTGAAGTTAGAGAATGTGTTTAACCTCTCCTTTTTATGGTGATAAAACATATGCAGCATAACCATTGTAACCATTTCGAGGCATACCCATTAAATGCTAATCCCTATTCTCCTCTCCCTTAACCCTTGACAACCACCATTCTACCCTGCCTCTATAAATCTGACTAAGTACCTCATATAAGTGAAGAAGTCACACCAGGCTAGCTCCATTATGTTAGCTGTGGCTAATTCCATTTTGTAAGTTTCCACTTACTGGAAACTCTGAAATTTCTGGTTCTGCATACCAGAAGTAAAACTGGGAGGTCTCGAGACCAGATTAGTCATAAAGAAAACTGTCAGCACCTCCTGGGCAGTCAGCCCAGGGGTTCCTGACCAACCAGCACTCTCCCTCTACTGAATACCCGGAACTACCCAATGAAGTCAAAGGGCGCTTACTTTGCACGGGCTTGTGCTAGGTAGGGTCTATATAAGCTCAGGCACGTCTTTGTTCGGGGCACAGACTCCATTTTGGCTATAGGTGTCTGTGTGCCCGGCCGGCCGTATTCATTTTTTTTGTGTGTTATTAAAAGATCTTCAATAAATTTTTTTTAATTTGCCGGCTGTGGTGGCGCACGCTTGTAATCCCAGTACTTTGGGAGGCGGAGACCGGAGGATCTGGGTTCGTGGCCAGCCTCAGCTCTCTGTCTCTCTCCCTGTCTCTCTCTCTCTCTCTCTCTCTCTCTCTCTCTCTCTCTCATTGGTGGGGCCCTCCGCAACTTCGAGAGACCCGGTTTCAAAATAAAGTATGAAAAAATAGGGCCGGGGGCGTAGCAAGGAGGTAGAACGCCCCCACGTTCAATCGCCGGTACTGCAAAAACAAAATTTTTTTTAAAAAATTCTTTACTCTGGTTGGTAGTCTCCAATTATTCCCAATTCTCGGACCCAACAATAAGCACTAAGTGACTGGTTTACTTAATGTCTTCAATGTTCATCCATGTTGTAAAATGTGTCTGAATTTCTTTTTTAAGCCTGAATAATATTCCACTGTATGGATATACCAGGTCTGTTTATGCATTCATCTGTCAATGGACACTGGGGTTGCTCCCACCCTTTAGCTATAACGCTGCTTGAAGCATGAGGCACAAATGTCTCTTTGAGTCTCTGCTTTCATTTCTTTTGAGCAGATACCCAGAATTACTGGGTCATCTGGTGATTCTATGTTTAATTTATTTTTTTTTTTGGTAAAATCATCACACCGTTTTCCACAGCAGCTGCACCATTTTACATTCATACCAGCAAGACACAAGGGTTCCAGTTTCTCTACCTCCTAGCTAGCACTTATTTCCATTAGCCTGTCTTTGATTTCTCCCCATTTGATACCCTACAGGGCACATGTTGTTGCATGTAAAAACAAATGCTTGTTATGAACGCCGTCAGAAAAGGAAATGAGGTTAATCGAAACAGAGTGTGCTCAGCAAGCCCCAGCTTATGTATTTTGTTCTAGATCTGCACTGGAACTTACAGAGCCACATGCGGCTAATTAAATTTAATTAGAATTAAACAAAACTTAAAATTCAGTTCCCCAGTCTCATTAGCAGCATTGCAAGTGCTCAGTAGCCACCATCACAAGTGACTACTCTGTGGAGCCGTGCACAGTAGAACATCTCTTTTATTGTGAACAGTTCTTTGCTACCATGTTGGATAGCTTTCTAGATCCACACTATTTTGGGATCGGTTTTTCCAGAACTAAAGATCTCTTGGCAGGGAGGAAATGTGCTACATAAAGCACCTGTGGCTCTTTTGCAATCGCTGGCTGCTCAGCAAGTTCTCTAATTTTCATGTTTAAATATTATTATATTTGGACACTCAGTGGTCATGTGGTTCTGTAGCACTTGATGACAACCTGCATCAATGCAGACCAATGGAACTATTTAAATCTCTCTCTACATCATTTGACTCATTTACCTACTAAGTAAGTTTGAAAAAGGCAGGGATTATGTCTGTTTCACTTACTACTTTTTTTTTTTTTGAGGTACCGGGGATTGAACGCAGGGCCGTTCTACCTCCGCGCTACACCCCCAGCCCTATTTTTTATACTTTATTTTGAAACTGGGTCTCACAAAGTTGCGGAGGGCCTCGCTAAGGAGAGAGAGAGAGAGAGAGAGAGAGAGAGAGAAAGAGAGAAAGAGAAAGAGCTGAGGCTGGCCACGAACCCGGATCCTCTGGTCTCCGCCTCCCAAAGTACTGGGATTACAAGCGTGCGCCACCACGCCTGGCTGTTTCACTTACTACTTTTTACCCAAAGCCTAGCATAATGCCCCACATGTTAGAGACCCTCAATAATGATTTGTTGAAAGAGGAATGAATGAATGACCAAAGTAAGCACTGATCTCAGAGCACTGAACTAGCCTTTTAGCAGGAGATACTCAGACAGAATGAGACTTAGAAATATCTACCTCTCATATAGAAAATAATTTTTAAAAAACTTTTACAGAACACAGATACACCCCAGTCCTTTTTTATTTTTTGTTTTGAAATAGGGTCCCACTACATTGCGGAGAGTCTTGCTGTGTTGCTGAGGCTGTCCTCAAACCTGCAATCCTCCTGTCTCAGCCTCCCAAGTACTGGGATTCCAGGCATGTGCCACCATGCCTGGCTTAGAACAGATTTTAAACTCCTATTTTCTCCTTGTTGTCCTTTCCTCTGTGGTTCAAAAAAATAGCCTAAAACTAAATTTCTGTAGGTATCTTGTCTAGTGTGTGTTTATAAATCTACTGCTCTGTTTTACAAACGCTTACCACCACTGAATATAATGAGAAACAATAAATACTAGACTTTTATACTGACAGCATGTGGGTAACATCTTCTGCTCACTCCTCTAGAACCACCTTCGCCCTCCCTCCATCCTGCTCATGCACCCAGAGGCTGACCTGGACGGGTTATTCTAACAGGCGCCTGTGCCCCATGGCTTTTCTTGGGCTTGACCAATAGGAACTCTGGCCAGAGAGCAGAGGCTGGGGATGAGCTCACGGGATTTATTCCAAGCAAAAGGTCTATCTATGCCCCTCCACAGAAGGTCACGGTTGCTCTGAGGTGTCTGCCCTATGTGATTCTCTCTCCAGCTTGGTCCTGGATTCCTCTCTCTACTCACGATTCTCAGCCCAAGGGTTCCAATCCGATCCCCTGCACCTTCCCATACCTTTATAATGGTCTCCTTATTTATAAACCCCACTTGAATTATCCCAGTTTGACTACGCCATCGTTTCCCTTTGGGATCCTAACTGATACAGCATCCTTAATTAGTCGTAAGATTATAGACTCTAAATCCCAGCTTTGAAAATTGTATAACTACACTCCTTGCAAAAATGTTCCTTGGTGATATTATCATATCCTTATTTCAATCCACTGGTTAGCTTTATAAAGCAACCGTATTGTATATCATATAAATTTCTCTCCAGTATATTCAGACTAGAAATATATTCTCAGGCTCATGGGCAAATCTTTTTGTATAGAACTTCTCTACACAAAATGTAATTATGGCAATACATAAATGAGAATTGTTAAGCAGGATAATTGTTAAGGCTTTAAATATTTAAATACCTAATAAGCTTTACTTATAGACACATATTGAAATCTGCAAAATCTTTAGTATTCCAAATAAGTCATTATTACTTGATATATATAGCCTTACCAGAGAACACAGATTCTAAACCTTGAAGCTTAAAATTTAAATGTAAAGTATTAGCAAATGCCACATCACTAAAAAGTATAAACTTGGTTTTTTGTTTGTTTGTTTGTTTGTTTTTGTGGCACTGGGTATTGAATCCAGGGACATTCTACGACCAAGTCACAACCACAGTCCTATTTTATTTTTATTTTGAAACAGGGTCTCGCTAGGTTAATGAGAGTCTTACTGTTTGCTGAAGCTGTCCTCAAACCTGGATTCCTCCTGTCTCAGCCTCCCAAGTACTGGGATTACAGGTGTGTGCCACCATGCCCAGCTGTATAAACCTGATAATGCTTATACCAATATTAAAGATAACCAATACTCATTGTTCACTTATAATGTGCCAAGCACTGTGTCAATATGTTCATATAACATCTCATTTAACTTTCATCACAAATTTAGGAAGTGTGTACAACTCCACCCCCCTTGATGGAGGAGTAAACTGAGCCCTAAAGCCTCCTGTCCACCATTCAGGCACCAGCAAACAGAAGACCCTACATTTAAATCCCAGGGTTTAGCCGGGCGTGGTGGCGCACGCTTGTAATCCCAGTACTTTGGGAGGCAGAGACTGGAGGATCCGGGTTCGCGGCCAGCCTCAGCTCCCTCTCTCTCTCTCTCTCTCTACCTAGTGAGGCCCTCCGCAACTTCATGAGACCCGGTTTCAAAATAAAGCATAAAAAAATAGGGCCGGGGGTGTAGCGCGGAGGTAGAATGCCCCTGGGTTCAATCCCTGGTACCGCAAAAAAAAATAATAATAAAAATAAATAAATAAGTCCCAGGGTCTGACACAAAAGTCCATGTTCTTAACCATCAACAAAGAATCTAAGAACAACATCAAAGACCACAGAAGAACCAAACATAAGAACTTCCTAAGGCAAATTATTTCTTTCATATTGTTATGTGCACTCAAAGAGCAATATGAAATTCTAGGTAAGCTTAGAAAAATGACTAAAAAAAGAGAAGGGTGTGCTGGAGGTGTTGCTCAGTGGTAGAGCACTTTTGTAGCATGCACAGGGCCCTAGGTTCTATCTCCAGCATGAGAGGAAGAGAGGGAGGAGGGGGGAGAGGGAGAGACAGAGAGAGACAGAAAGAGAAAGAGAGAGAGGAGGGAGGGAGGAAGGACATATTTCGATGAGATATTTCTATTAGATAACTCTCATAGTTATCTTTCTTTCTTTTCTTTTTTTTCTTTTTTTTGGTACTGAGAATTGAACCCAGGAGTGCTCTACCTATGAGCTACACCCCCAGCCCTTTTTATTTTTGTTTTGAAATAGGGTCTCTCTAGGTTGCTGAGTCTTGCTACATTGCTGAGGCTGGCCTTGAACCTGTGATCCTTCTGTCTCAGTACTAGGATTACAGATGTGTGCCACCATGCCTGGCACAAATTTCTTATTGTTTAGTAAGCTCGTTTATTTCTCCATGCATGGCACACAAGGAGGGTTAGAAAATGAGTGGTAGAAATTGTATTATTTTGGTGTCCATTAAATTTCTTCCCTGCCCACAATTCCTAAAGTGGAACTGTTGTATTTTTATTCTAACCCAAATTTCAAGTGAATGGAAATTTCCCTCCTATATACTTGTGTACTTTTTATAAGAATCCTGAAGTTTAATACACACTGGCTGCTCCAATGCATACAAACAGACAAAAGTTCTCTGGGAAAGAAAATGGGTTAAATAAATCTGGAGTAGAGATAGTACAGTTGATCTGCTTAATAGTTCTTCATGAAAACCAATTTTTCTGCTACTATGATTTTGCATAAAATGCTAATGCATTTTAAGATGAAACTGTTGCTCAACACTCATTTCTGGTAAACTCCTTTTTGCACTATTGCCCTCTTGTGCGGAACTGATAAAAGTGAAACAGAAAAACATAAACAGAATGTAACAAATTCACTATCCTTTTTGAAGAAAATAATCATTTTGCCTTCAGCCCTTCGACATTGGTTTTGCATTTGAAGAATGAAGTTAGCATTCAACTAGTGTCACTTTCACGAGTAGGCTGCACATCTTTACATCCTTTTCTTCATTTAGATGAACTTGGGCCACCTATTTAGAAAGGATACACTTCGGCACCAAAAAACCTTACTTGGGGGCAGGGTCCTGGTTTTCTTTTCTTCTTCCTCCCCTTCATCCATCTCATTTTCTTCCTGCAGATACATGTCTTTGTCTTTTCCCCTTTCACACTCTCTTCAGATGGATCGATTCCTTCTCCACCGATGGCTTATAATTTCTGTGAGTCCATCAAACACAGCCTGAGAGCATATTTCTGTGCTCCTAGAGAACATTTAAAAGTACAATATTGGGCCCCATAAAAAAGTGTCTCAAATAAGGAACTAATTAAAAGTGACATAATAAAAACAGATAGAAGGCTGAGCAGTGAACTCACAGATTCAAAGGGCAGACTCTTCCCTTGGTATCTGTCCCTGGGATGAAGATCTTGCGGAGGAGACCTTAGGGAGCTGGCGGACGTTCCCCTGACGGTCAGCCCCTTGCCTTGCTCCGGAGGGCGAGGAGGAATCTGGTGAAGGGCTGTCTACCTTGCACCACCAGCACTGTGTGTTGAAACTGGGCTGTTCCAGCACATTGCTTTAGACCCAGTGTTCTACAAGTTGACGACGGACAAAGATGAATTATGTAACAGGAACTTTTGCCACAACTCTGCATCCCTGGTCACAAAGAAACATTTACACAACGAAGGCCCCCATGCAAAACAGAATTCATAATTGATTACTCTGCAAAGGTGGGTGCTGAACATAATTTGTTCTTGCCTTATTTCTTCCATGAACCTGGTACACAGCATCTCTCCAAATGAATTAATTTTTTCCTTCTTCAAGGAAAAAAAATATGGCCCCCAGTGTTGATAAATTATTTCTACTACAATGTTGGTTGAATATAGTATAAATACAATGGCACCCAAACATAAACATGGTATAAATTCCTTATGGTTATAGACCCTTTCAAAAACTATAAGATCCAAACTGATCCACACGTTAAAACTGTAAAATTAAGCCGGGTGTGGTGGCACATGCTTGCAATCCCAGTACTTGTGAGGCTGAGACAGGGGGAGTGCAGGTTTTCAGCCAGCTTCAGCAACTGAGTGAGGCCCTCAACAACGTAGTGAGACCCTGTTTCAAATTTAATAATAATAAAAAAATAGGGCTGGGGGTGTAGCTCAGAGGTAGAATGCCCTTGTGTTCAATCCGCAGTAACACACACACACACACACACACACACACACACACACACGCCCTGTAAAATTAATAATATTTAAATAAACAGCCTTAATTTAATGTAATTTCAATTAAACAAAGCTACAAAGCTTTGTTCTAAAAGTAGTAAAGTCCATTTGGACATTTTGTATATCACTTGTTATCCACATGATTCTCTTTATTTTGAATACAATGAACCTCATTGGTGTGATCCCTCGTTATCATTGTTATGATTTTTCCTTAGTGAGGCCCTCTGTAACTTAGTGTGACTCTGTTTCAAAATAAAAAATAAAATAGGGCTGGGAGTGTAGCTCAGAGGTAGAATGCCCCTGGGTTCAATCCCCAGTAACACAAAAAATAAAATAAAATAAAAATAATAGCACAAAGTCTGGGAGAAATAGAAGTATACTTCTAAAAAGTTCTTATAAGATGCAAAATGGTCTTATATCCCTTGAAGGCAGATTGTGATAAGTTAAAGAGGTATACTGTATATATAAAAGCAGCTACTATAATTAAAAGTCAATGAGTTACAACTAACATGCCAACAAAGGAGAAAAAAAACCCGAAACCCTAAAATACTCGGTTGATTAAAGAAATTAGTAAAAGAGAACAAAGAATAGATAAGACAAAGATAAAATAAATAGCAAGATGTTAGATTTTAACCTAATACATAAATAATTACATTAAATATAAGTAGTCCAATAACCCAATTTAAAAGCAAAGATAAGTGTGGTGGCACACACCTGTAATCCCAGTACCTGGGAGGCTGAGACAGGAGGATTGTAGGTTGGAGGCCAGCATCAGCAACTCAGCAAGACCCTCAACAATTTAGCAAGACTCTGTTTCAAAATTTTAAAAGGGGGGTGGGGAGTGTAGCTCAGAGGTAGAAAGGCCCTGAGTTTAACCTCCAGTACCAAAAAAGTGGGGGGGGGGGAGATGGTCAGATTGCACAAAAGAAAAACACAACTATATGGTGCCTACAAGAAATGCACTTGTTAGCTATAAAGGCACATATAGGTTAACAGTAAAAGGCTGGGGAAAGATTCAGCACATTAACACAAATAAAAAGAAGCCTAGAGTAGCTATCTTAATATCCGACAAAGTACATTTGAGAGCAGAAACATTCCTAGAAACAAAGAGTATGATTTCATAATGATAAGGAGGTAATTTAGTCAGGAAGAAATAACAGTCCTAGGCTGGGATATAGTCCAGTGGTAGAGCACTTGCCTAGGATGTGGGAGGCCCTGGGTTCAATCCCCAACACTGCAAAAGAAAAACAAAAAGGAAAAGAAAATATATGAAAATAGCCGGGCGTGGTGGCGCACACTTGTAATCCCAGTACTTTGGGAGGCAGAGACTGGAGGATCCGGGTTCGTGGCCAGTCTCAGCCCTCTCTCTCTCTCTCGCTCTCTCTCTCTTCTCTACTTAGTGAGGCCCTCCGCAACTTCGTGAGACCCGGTTTCAAAATAAAGTATAAAAAAAAATAGGGCCGGGGGTGTAGCGTGGAGGTAGAATGCCCCTGGGTTCAATCCCCGGTACCGCAAAAAAAAAAAGAAAATATATGAAAATAAAATTCTGTTCTATTTAAATAATTTTAAAGTTTTTATAGTCATTATTATAATTTGCATTTTTCCTTTAAAATTTTTTAATTGACAGTTTTAGGGGGGCAATTTTAGATCTATAAGAAAATCTAGAAAGTACAGAGTTCCTTTATACTTTGTTTTTTGTTGTTGTTTTTTTGTTTTGCAGTACTGGGGATAGAACCCAGGGACATTCTACCTCCAAGCTACACCCCCAGCCCTATTTTTTATTCTTTTTTTTGTTTGCAGTACTGGGGATTAAACCCAGGGGCATTCTACCTCCCTGGCTACACCCCCGGCCCTATTTGTTTTGTTATTCTTTATTTTGAAACAGGGTCTCACTAAATCTCGAAGGGCATCACTAAGTAGCTGAGGCTGGCCGCAAACCCAGATATTCCAGTCTCAGCCTCCCAAGTACTGGGATTACAAGTGTGTGTCACCACACCCGGCTTATTCTTTATTTTTGAAACAGGATCTCACTAAGTTGTGGAGGGCCTCACTAAGTAGCTGAGGCTGGCCGCAAACCTGTGATCCTCCGGTCTCAGCCTCCCAAGTACTGGGATTACAAGCATGTGCCACCATGCCCGGCTTATTCTTTATTTTTGAAACAGGGTCTCACTATGTTGTGGAGGGCCTCACTAAGTAGCTGAGGCTGGCTGTGAACCCTGATCCTCCGGTCTCAGCCTCCCAAGTACTGGGATTATAAGCATGTGCCACCACGCCCAGCTATTTTGTTGCTCTCACTCCCCAGTTCTTCTATTAGTAACATCTTAATATTAGTGTGGTACATTTGTTGTACATTTGTAACTGATGATAAACTAATATTGGCATATTGTTATTAGGCTCCATTCTGCATTATATTGTTGAATATTCTTTAGGGGTGTGTGTGTGTGTGTGTGTGTGTGTGTGTGTGTGTGTGTAATTTTACTCTAATTGGGTTGTTTTCTTTATTGGTGCATTCTGACTATACATTATAGCAGGATTCACTGTTACATATTTGTACATGCACATACATAATTTGGTCAATTTAATTTCCTGGGACATTCTTTCTCTACTGTACTACTCTCCTTTTTATTATCATAACCCCTGCCCCTTATTTCTCTCTGGCTTCCACATATAAGAGAAAACATATGACTCTTGTCTCTCTGAGTCTGGCTTATTTTGCTCAAGGTAATGCTCTCCAGCTCCATCCATTTTCTTGCAAATGACATAACTTAGTTTTTTATGGCTGAATAAAACTCCACTGTGTAATATACCACATTTTCTTTATTCATTCATCCATTTCTGATTGGTTTTTGACAAATGTGTAATGACTAGTATGGTATGTAACTGCATAATCCACTAGGACAAAATCATACAAAACAGTTTTACTGCCTTAAAATATTCTGTGATGCTCCACTATTCATTCCTCCCTCCTTCCCCCAAGAATTCCTGGCAACAAGAGATGATTTTATTGTCTCTATAGTTTTGCCAGTTCCAGAATGTCATATAGTTGTAATGACACAGTATAGAACCTTTTTAAGACTGTTACCCTTCACTTAATAGTATGCATCTTAAGTTCCTCTGTGTTTTTTCACAGCTTGATAGCTGATCTCTTGTTTTCATCAAATAATATTCTGTTGTGAGGATGTTCCATGGTCTTTTTATTCATTCACCTATTGTGATAGTTAATCTAAGTTGTCAACTTGACCTGATCATGACACACCCAAGATTATGTGATTTTGGGTGTGTAACAGCAGATTAAAGAGAAAGCCCTGCCCTGAATGTAGGCAGCAGAATTCTGATAGGTGCGGACTTAGATAAAAAGGGAGAAGCCGCATAGAGTGTGTGCGACTCGTTCCGAGGAAAGCGCATCT
>PVJS01022700.1:0-30284 GCA_004027185.1 Glis glis
CTACATCATGATGAGGTTCAGAGTGATGGAAACACATATGCACACAGCACTTGTGTGTTCCCCTCTGGGTCCCAAATATTCCACATTCCCATATGTAATATCAAATTGGTATTGATAAGTTCATAGGTGAATATAGGCTTATTTGAACTTTATCCTTCATCAAATCTCCCCATTCCTTTCCCCATCTCTTTCTCCAAATTCCCTTCCTCTATTATTCTAGTATCCACCACTATTTATTTAAAGTCCTTTTTGCTTCCTAATTTCTCTATATATTCCACATATGAGTGAAAACATATGGTCCTTCACTTTCCGGGACTGGCTCATCTTGCTTAGCTTAATATTCTCTAGTTCCATCCATTTTCTTGCAATTGATATAATTTTGTTCTTATTTATGTCTGAGTAAAATTTATTGTATGTATATATACCATAGTTTCATGATCAACTCATCCTTTGATGTATACCTGGGCTATTGTGAATTGTGCTGCTATAAACATGGATATACATATATCCCTACAATATTCTGATTTCAATTCCTTTGGGATGACTGGGTCATATGGTGGTTCCATTCACAGTCTTTTGAGGGATCTCCATAGCTGCTGTGCTAATTAGCAAACCCACCAAGGATGTATAAGTGTTCCTTTTCCCCCACATCTGCCAGCATTTATTATTGT
Source organism: Glis glis (assembly GCA_004027185.1). Classification (NCBI taxonomy): domain Eukaryota; kingdom Metazoa; phylum Chordata; class Mammalia; order Rodentia; family Gliridae; genus Glis; species Glis glis. The sequence continues at coordinate 672 of PVJS01022700.1, forward strand.
TTGTATTCATGACGATAGCTATTCTAACTGGAGTTAGATGTAAGTGTTGATTTGATTTGTATTTCTCTGATTGTTAATGATGTTGGCCATTTGTATTTCTTCTTTTGAAAAGGATCTATTGAAATCCATTGTCCATTTTTTGCTTTGGTTATTTGTTTTTTCACTGTTAACTTTAATATTCTATATATTAATCCTCTATAAAAGGAGTAGCTGGCAAAGATTTTCTCCCACTCTGTATGCTCCCTCTTTAGGCTGTTGATGTTTTCCTTTGTTGCACAGAAGTTTTCTAATCTGATGCCAACCCATTTATTGAGTTTTTAATTTCCTGAACTTCAGGGGTTGTATTGAGGAAGTCTCTACCAGTGACTATATATTGAAGAGTTGCTCCTATGCCCTCTTCTAGTTATTGCCATCTCTGGTCTAATTTCTAGGTCTTTGATCCATCTTAAGCTGACTCTTGTGCAGGGTGAAAGATTGAGGTCTATGTCTATTCTTTTACATATAGATTGTCAGTTTTCCCCGCACCATTTGTTGAAATGGATGTCTTCACTGTATGGTTTTGGTACCTTTGTCAAAGATCAACTGACTATAGGTGTGAGTATTTATTTCTGAATCTTCTATTTCATTGATCTACATATCGGTTTTTGTGTGAATATAGTAGTATTTTTATTATAATAGCTCTGAAGTATAATTTGAAGTACGGTATTCTGTTGCCACTCATGTGGTTATTGTTGGTAAGAATCACTTTGTCGATTCTGGATCTTTTGTTCTTCCATATGAATTCTAGGACTGTTTTTTGTCTGCTTTTGTGAAAAATGGTATTGGTATGTTAGTAGGGATTGGATTGAATCTGTATATTGCTACATTGTGTGTGTGTGTGTGTGTGTGTGTGTGTGTGTGTGTGTGTGTGTGTGCAATCCAAGATTTATGCACTGATGATAGTTCCCTTTATGTAATTAGGAGGAAATTTAGATGAAGAAACATGGAGATGAATATGAGGAATTTGGAAGGAAAAGGAAAACTTGGTAGCTGAATGATATGTGGCCATGGAAAGGAAAGAAGATTGAAGAGCAGGTGTGGGATGCTGGCTCCATGTCAGAAAGTTCACTGGTGAAGTCAGTCAGATATTCTGGTAGGAAGATGCCACAGGATGAGGCCCCTCCAGACTGGCAGCAGGTCACTGAGAGGCAGGTATAACCATCCACCTGAAGGAGTGGGCACACACCATGGATGGTGTGACTCCACTGCAGGCGCCAGTGTGAGAGAAGAGAATGAACTGAGAATAGAGAACAGACACAGCCCAGCTGAAACTGAGAACACTCAGCAGGGCAGAGGCAGGAGGAGGGCAGAGGGCAGGGAAGCCCAGGGAGAGAGGAAGAGAGGCTAAAGAGTGCTGAGTGCTTCACAGAGGGGAAGGAGGGTGACATCCACACAGAAATCACTGTGTGTGTCCTGGGTTAGCTCAGTGATGGCCTTCCTTCCAGATAAAGTGAGTAGAAGCCAGCTTGCCCAGGGTGAAAACATGGACAAATGGGATGGGAGGCATAAGTCAGAATGGAAGCAATGGCAGTTATCACTTATGCCACATGGAATGTGCACATATTGAGCACTTACTGTTAGCCAACACTGCATTTACAATATTCCTGAAAAAAAATCAGCCAACATGATTTGGAAGTGGCCTGTATGAAATTTCTAACAATGGAAATGGGGTGGCCTTGCCAGTGGTGGCCAACAGTAAAAGAATGATCCACTCCAATTTGGGGTCCTTTTTACTCTGTCTTACACTCTGTTCTAAGCCTCCTACCATGTCACCCAGCCAGAGAGGAGATCATTTCCACACATTCCTGAGCTGCCCAGATACTGATGTCCACAGTGCAGGCTCTGGATTCAAGAGCCAGAGGGGGATCAGGGCATGATTTTCCAGGTGAACTTGGGAATGGACATTTCCCTCTAGTCTCAGCTTCTCAGTCCATGAAATGGCAGTGTTGTAGTGAGGTCCATCTCTGCACCACTGTGTCCACCATGGGTTGTTTCCTGTATCTGGTGCTTTGACCTGTGAGTCTTGCTGATTCTGGAGGACTGTCTCCTCGAGGTTCCAAACCATCCAGGGCCAACCACCTGTTGAATCTGGCTCTCACACCCTGGGCCATTATGCATTTGTCCCAATGACACATATCCGGCCAGGTACCAGACAAATAAGGACAGTTTTTGTATTCTAAAGCACACTAAAATAATCACAACTAGCATAACTTGTGCCAACTTCCTCCACCTCTTCTCTTTCTACTGGAGAAATCAAAATAACAGATCTTTCCTTAACACCCCCTCTCCCTGCCTTCTGACTGACCCTGGAGGGTCCCCTTATCCATCAGCTCACTGAGTTCTGTGCCACCACACCCCAAAACCTGTAGTAGTGAGCTATCTTTTCAATAGCCAAGGGCTCCTGCTCTGATTTTACCATATGTCAATTTTTCCATAACACATTCCATCTTAAATCAACCCTTCCTTCTTTTCGTGCACCTCAGGCACCATCATAAGTGCTTATAAACATACATGTACTTTGTCCCCCCTCAGCCCCATGAGGTAGGTCCTATTTCATCCCTATTTTAGAGATCAGGAAAATCAGGCATGGGAAAGTGAAGGACCATGCCAAGGGCACCCAGGTTCAAGTGCTAAGCTGGGATTCAGACCTGCGCTCCAGCTCTGACTTGATCCATTAATATTCTGCTAAGCCACCCTCCATGGTTGAGCCAGATACAGACTAATAATCAGAGACAATAAACAGAGCACTCTTACTTCATGTGTGAGGCATGAGATTATCTCATCACCTTCCTGCAGCCCATGCATGCAGTGGAGTCTCAGGGTCTTTATCTTCCTCTTGTCCAAGCCTGAGCTGGCTCAGGCTTAATATCTAATTCCATATCCAGAGGCTGCACTGCTGCAGACCTGGATGCATCTTTCCTTTGCCCTACATAATCTCCATCAACATGAACACATGGAATGGACTTTAATATGTTCCCTCGGTATTTGTATTTCAGAAGAACTTACCCCAAACCGTGCAAGCAGAGAGTGCAGCCAAGACCAGAGTACAGAGCCACATCTTCAAGGACAGCAGCTCCGGGGCCAATTAGGTCTGCAGGTGTCTCAGAGAGAATGCACTGGTCCTGACCTAGTGCTCCAGGCCAACCCCGAATCCCGCCCACCTAGCCCAATTGCATAATCTGAAAGGATAGAAAAGCTCTCCCTCTTCCAAAAAGTTCCCCTGGCATCCCTTGGGACCTCATCCATGCCTACCCATAGTTTACCCCCTTTTATCTGAGCATTCCTTACCCAGCTGTCAAATTACAGATAGTCACTAACTCACCTAGCACCTTCTTACATAAGATGTTCTTTGTTGTAGGATTATAATTTCATTGCACTGTGAGGTTCCTAAAGGCAGGCACCAGCTTGTGAAGGCCTTCAGGCGGAGCATATCTTTGGGAGCTCAGAGTAAGCTGGGAAATTTTAGAGCAACTCACAGCCCCAGAGCTGCTCAGCTGGAGATTGGGTAATATCTCTGGGCTTCCCTGGGCTGGTATCTCCTAGACTTCCAGTTCTCAAATTTGGAAGTGACCTTATCCACTTTCCTTATCTAATCTCTTCCTTATGCCCAAATTAGCCTATATTATTTCTGATAAGTAGGTCATTCTCCTGTGACACAACCAAGGACAGGTACTCACTACCTTTCAGAGCAGGGAGTTGGGACAATATATTCTTACAGTAAATGAAATCCATCTCTCCAACATCCTTGGCTCTTATCAGGCATCATCCAGTAATTCTCTAATTCTTCTAACATTTACCATAATGTCTTCCCCTTGTCTAGATGTCCTGGACACACAGATGAGTGCAAGACATGGACCCTCTTCTGAAAGGGCTGAGCATGAGGCAGGCAAGACAGAGGTGGATTTGGGAGGAGCATTGCAATGCATGTGATAGCACCAAATAGGAGGGGATACAAAGTGCTCTGTGTGCACCTGGAGGATTGCTGTTTACAAATTGCTGGGGACACAAAGAAGATGATCAAAGCCCCTTTCACAGGGTCACTGAATGTACAACATTAGTGATTTTTTAAATGCACTCTGATAATCTGGGCATGGTGGCACATGCTTGTAATCTCATTACTTGGGAGGCTGAGACAGGAGGATCTCAAATTCAAGGACAGCCTCAGGAATTACTGAAACTCTCATGAACCTAGTAAGACCCTATTTCAAAATAAAAATGAAATAGGGCTGGGGGTGTACCTCAGAGGAAGAATGCCCCTGAGTTCAGTCTCTAGTACCCCTCCCCCCACACAATGCACTCTGATGTAGCTGGCTAAGGAAATACTGTGCATTCAAAGTACTGATGAGCATCTCAGTGCATTGATAAGGAAAGATAGCCATACTCTCTTACAAAGGGGAAAAGCACAAGTAATAAAACTGATGGCTGCTTTGGGAGAGAGTGTGTCAGTTAAACAGTTAAGCAAACATGACCAGCAATCACAATCCTAGGCGTGCCCCCAAGAGAAGTGAAAACATGGGCCACACAAAATTTATACACAAATAGCACTCTAATTCCTAATAGTCAGGAAACAGCCCAAGTGTCCATCAACTGCTCAATGAGTAATAAAAGGTAATCTCTCTCCATAAAATGGAATACTATTCATCCATAAGAACATGCTACATTATAGATGAAACTTGAAAACATTATGCTAAATAAAAGGAGCTAGGCACAAAAGGACACAGGTTGTATGATTCTATTTATGTGAAGTTTTGTGAGTAGGCAAATCCATAGAGACAAAAACATATTTGAGTTACTATGTGCTAGCGAAGGGGGGAATGAGAGGTCTGAGCAATGGCGGCTAATGGGTATGAGGCTAACTTCTGGAGTGGTGAAAATGTTCTGGGATTAGGTAGTGGTGATGCTTGCACATTTCTTGATATGCTAAAAACTGGTTTATTGTGCAGTTAAAACGTTATGTTTCTTGTGAATTATAGTTCAATAAAATAAGGATTTTAAATCCAGTTGTGCATAATGTAATCCCATTTACTAATAATAAATGCCTTCAATTTCATAGGAAAATGTCTGGAAGATTTACATTTAATTGGTATTTTAATAGAAATTTCCTGGCTATAATGTGTTTTCACTCATTAGTATTTCCTACTTTGTCCATTCAGACTTTCATTTGGCAAATATTTCCTAAGCAGTTATTGTGTGGCCGAGCTCAGTGAGCTGTGTACTGGACTTCAGTGCTCAGACTAACCTGGTGAGGTCCACAGTAGTACCTCTTGAGGTTCATGGTGGATGGCGAACTGGAGCAAGGTCACACCACATAAGAGGAAGAGCGAATTATTGAACAAAGCCAGTGTGACGATATGACCCACAATCTTCACCACTCTGCTGGGGTCTCGGGTGTTTTTGCAAACAAAATTTGTGCCTATGTTAAGCTCACACTTAAATGGCCTTTCCAGATCTGGTGTAGCCTCTTTTCTGTAAACTCTTCTACCTCCACTACTATTTATTTATTATTTATTTATTTGTTTATTTATGTATTTACTTATTTATTGTTCAGATATTGTGAATTTAACTGAGGGGTACTCTACCACTGAGCTACACCCCCAGCCCTTTTTATGTTTTGTTTGGGATAGGGTCCCACTTAGTTGCCCAGGCTTGCCTGGAACTGGTAAACTACGTTCCTCGCCATCCGAGTCCCTGGTAATACAGGCATGAAGCTACCTCCATTCCTTTAAAATGCCTGAATTGTCCTGCTGAGACCTCCTGGACCTTCAAGGCTGCCAGGGAGGATGGGCACTGGCTGCTGTGTGGACCTATTTGTAAGGGGACAGATAGTTGGAAACAGGATTCCTAGGGCTCTTCGAGCAGGTGGTGGCTGGGAGGCAGAGGTGCTTGCTGAGTCCCACACCTCACTCTTACTTCCCCAGTATGGACTTCTTGCTGGGAAGACACTGCCCACATGTCCCAGGCTCCCTGGCATTTTCCTGAAGTCATGAGATCACTTATTGCCAAGGGAGCAGGGGTGATATAAGGAAATGTGTCTAGGCCAACACAGAGAGGGGCCAGCTGCCCCTGCTCCACACTGGTGGTTTCCCTGCACCCAACTAGAGGCAATGGCTCTGAGGCCTTAGAGGAAAAGGAAGTTACAAGATGGCAGGAGCCTGAGCCCCTGATTTGTACTTGGATGACAACTGCTTTCTGATATACAGCAGTGTTTTATGTTTTACCTGAGCAAGATATCAATTTCTATGGTGTTTGAGGCATTGTTCAGACTTCAGTGCCTGACACTGACAAATTCAGGCAGACTGAAAATCATTCCTAATCAGTGTCACAGAGACATTGTTAGTTTGGTCTCTACTCCCTCCCCAGCGGAAGTGCACACACTCACCCAGACTCCAGTGTAGACCCAGACTCCAGTGTAAACTCAGAACCAGGTGGTATAGAAGAGGCGGTGAGTATGCCAGGTGTGGTGGCGCACGCTTGTAATCCCAGTACTTTGGGAGGCGGAGACTGGAGGATTTGGGTTCGCGGCCAGCCTCGGCTCGCTCTCTCTCTCTCTCTCTCTCTCTCCCTGTTTCTCTCTCTCTCTCTACCTAGTGAGGCCCTCCACATCTTCATGAGACCCAGTTTCAAAATAAAGTATAAAAAAATAGGGCCGGGGATGTAGCTTGGATAGACCACCCCTGGGTTCAATCCCCGGTATAGCAACAACAACAAAATAATAAAAAAAAAAGAGGCGGTGAGTGTTTGACTCGTCACCTTGGGCCATGTGTAGAGGCAAGAAATACACTTCCTTCTGCAAGGCAATTAAGAAGGACTCACAGAAAGCCAGACCAGCTAAATGAAACCTTGATCTTGGACTTCCAGCATCCAGAAGTAACTTATATTAACTTGTGGTTTCTGAAGTGGTCCTGGGTGTTGATTCTGGTAATCTTCAAGGGGAGGAGCTTGGAGGAGTGACCACAGGAGTTCCAGGGTCCAGCCTGAATGTGGCACTCTTCGCTTCCACTCAACATTCCACCGCAGGGAACTGTCACATGATCAATGCAATCACAGCAAAGGTTGGGAAATGTGGTCTGGATGTGGCCAAAGAAATAGGGACAGATTGTAATGAACTATCCCCACCACTAATAATCCCCACTAAATCATAAATTTTACATTAGGAATTATTTTTGTAATATACAACAAAGTAAGACATAACCCTTACATAAATTATTTAGAGTTTGTGCGTCAACTCTAACCCCAGGAATCTGTGCACTACACTCTGATGAACACTGAGCTTTGTACTTTGATTTATATCACAGGAGTGTGATTGTAAAAACAGTCCGTGTTTTCTAGGGCTGCTCTGAAAATGTTTTCTTCATCTGTTAATAAAATAGGGGGAAAAGATGATTCCAGAAGAAATGAAAATTTTAGACCCAGAATAGTTAAGTTTGAATTATAATGTAGAAAAGGTTCAGGCAAAATCAAACTGTGAATCATTTTATACAGAATCTGGGTGAGGAGTATGGCCTCAATATGAAAATTTTTTTTTTCCATGGGGATTATCAGTGTTTGTAATTGTTAATGCCCCAAACAATCTGTGACATGATCTGATGCTGTGGGCATTAGGAGAGAGTGAGAGATGGGCAGGATTTGGAGGAGCAGAGACAAGAGGATATTAGCAGTGGAGCTAGGCAGGCTTGGGCCTTTGTGGGAAGGTCGACAGAGGATGGAAGGTTTGATCACCAAACTGTGAACAGACTTTATCTGCAGATAATGGGGAACCATTGAAACGTTCTAATTTGGGGAGCTACAAGATGAAAAGGGTGTTTCCAAAAGTAGAATCCAGCAGAACCAGCAAGCCATTGATGGAACAGAACCAACAGGTTTATTCTGAAACCCCCCTCACACATACTCATCAGGAGGGTGGAAGGCAAGCTCTCCTTTTCAAACTCAGTGAAGTCCTCTGTGTGGGAAAGCTTGGTGTTTGTGGCCAGTGCAAGACTCAGCAAGAGTAAATGACATATACTTTAAAAAGTTGGAGTGCATAGTCCCTACTCCCAGGATGTATCACTGCTGGGTCGCCGGTTTCACATTGGAAGGTGTTGGGGATGATGAAATCTCTACAATGTTTGTCAGCTTGTTAGCATCTGGGGGAGATTTGCAACTCTTCTGAGACTCCCATATTTGTTGTCTGTTTCTACTTTTTGTTCTATGGACACAGGGCAAGAGCACATCAGGATGTGTATTGGGTGGGGGAAGGATGGATCAGTACACATTCCCCTCCATTCTATCAACCACAGGATATTAGAAGGAAAACTTCAATATATTCATGCACACACACACACACACACACACACACACACACACAAATCTTTTTTTTTTAAAGATAGAGTCTAACTATTTTTCCCAGGCTGCTATTGGACCCCTGAACTCAGGGGATCCCTCTGCTTCAATCTCCCAGGTAGCTGGGGCTATAGGCAGCACCTCACATAACCAAATATTATGTTAACGAACCAACAGCATGCACATCAAGGCATGCAAATTCTAACCAGATACCTCTATCACCCCTATTGAACTACCAAGTATTTTTGCCACTACTCTTCAAGTACTAGTGCCAAATATTGGCAAGACTATGGAAATATACATACTTTCTTTGGGGCAATTTGGTAACATCTAAACTAACTCTGACAAGGTTCATCTCCTCTGCCCCATGTTTTTATTAATCGTTTTTTACTTTCTCTCTTCTGATACTTTGATAGCTGAATCCTTGCTGGCCATCGAGGTACAGCCCTTCCCAGGGTTAACTTGTTCCTAGAGATAAGAAACCACTTACCTGTGAGCATTTGTTTCAAATACAAACCAGAGCCCAAAATCCTAACTAACACTTTTATCAGGCTTCATACTCTGGATCACTAACCACCTGCCTTAATCAATCCAGGACCAGGTACCAGATAGAGCAGCCCCTGTGCCCCAGAGCCCACGGCATTTATTCAAAGTAACCAATCCTTAGCCCGCCTATCCCAGCTTGATTCTGCCCTCCCATGGAAACTACAGTAAACCTCTTTTTCAGGTCCTTACAGCTGCTGAATGTCCCCAGTGTGTCCCTGTGTAGGTCACTCCCCATGAGCAGTGTGCCCCTGGTCTTGGGAAAGGTGAGTAGCAAACTCTTTTCAAAAGCAATCATCTCCTCTTCTGTTGGCCTTCTCATACCTAAGTAATAATAAAAACTACATTTGAAAACACTGTTCCCATAGGAATAATCCTGAGTGATCCCAGAGATGAAGCAGATGTTCACCTAGTAATGTTGACGACGGTAAAAAATCTGAAAAGATCTGATTGACCAAAAATAGTAAATGGTTAAATAATTTATTGAGTGATCATACTCTGGAATGCAGTGTAGATGCCAAAAAGTAGAGAAATAAACTTTTTTACAATGTTGATTCACATAAAGCAATTAAACAACTTATTATAAAAGAAAGGGTATCAGGCAATTTCTCTTCTCTTCACAATTTCTGATAAAAAGACCGTAAAGCTGGGAATGTTGGTGCATTCCTGTAATCCCTGTACTTGAGAGGCTGAGACAGGAGAATCGCAGGTTCACGTTTCACCTCAGCAACTTAGTTAGACCTTGTTTCAAAACAAAACTTAAAATAGGGCTGGAGGTATAGTTCAGAGGTAGAATACAACACCCCCCCCACACACACACAGAGTAAACTAAAGTTCTTAATTGTGTAAACTCATATGAACCAACAGATGTGGAGGAGATGAATGAAACTTCTTGTAGACAGAAAAAGTGGGAGTGGGAAGGAGGAAGATCCCAAGAAAACACAAATGTGAAATGGAGACAGCAAATCTCTGCATTGAAAGGCGAGAGCAACCTACAAAAACTGGGGTGCAAGTATCCCCCATGCATGGCTATGAGTAGTACAGCTCTCACCCTTGAGGTACAACACAAGGCCAATGTTTCCCACAGGATCTCTGCATCTTCACTCTTAGACCTGGCCCCAGGACTCTGACCACCTAATTGCATCTGAGTATAAGAATGTCCTCAGCTGGCATCAACAGGATGTGATTTCTGTCCAGAGATCAGACTGCCAAAAAGAACAAGTTTCCTGAGGCTGAAGGATTTGGTCTGTTGATCAATATCCGGTCACCTAATTAGTAGTCATGACGATGGTCATATCACCAACCCACCATTAGTGGTCTTCTTTTCCACACTGACTGACCTACTGGTGGAAGCACTTCTGTAAATCATCGGTTGCATCAAGTAAAACTACTCAAGGAAGTCATGAGTAAAAACCAAAGGGCAATAGCCTGGAAAACACCAAGTATTGACAACAATACAAAAGGATTCTTACTCTATGTCCAGGGAACAATTGGTACAAATGATTTTGTAAACATTTTTGGAGTGTTTACTAAAATTAACATAGGGAAATATTTCACAGCAAAGCCACCCTTAGGTATATAGCCAAAAGTAATGCATCTATGTTCTCACTAGAACCTCTTTAACAACTGGTCCTGGGAAAACTGGAGATACATATATAGAATATTACAATTGGATCTCTATCTTTCATTATCCACAAAATTCAACTCAAAATGGATCCAAAATCTAGGAATAAGAACAGAAACCTTGCAATGGCTAGAAGAAAATATAGTCGAAAGATTCCAAGATGTAAGCTATGCAGCAATTTCCTCAATAGGAGTCCTAGAGCTCAGAAAATCATACCAAGAATTAATAAATGGGATAACATCAAATTAAAAACCTTCTGCACAGCAATAGAAATAATTAATCACATTCAGAGAGAGCCTACAGAATAGGATAACATCTTTGCCAGGTATTTTTTGACACAGTATTGATATTCAGAATACATCACAAATTCAAAAAACTCAACAACAAAAGAAATCTGCAAAAACATATTCAATAAATGGGAAAATGAACTGAACAGACTCTTCTAAAAAGAAAAAACATATATGTTCAATAAATGTATAAAAATTGTTCAACATTTTTGTCATCAGAAAAATGCAAATCTAAACTATACTGATATTACATCTCACTCCAGTCAGAATGGAACAAAAGCATACACACAGACCAAGGAGCAGAACAGAATACTCAGAAACAAATCCACACACTTACATATAATTGATTTTTGACAAAGGAGCCAAAAACATACACTGGAAAGAAGATAGCCTCTTCAACAAATGGTGTTGGCAAAACTGGCTATCGATAGGCAGAAAAATGGAAATAAACCCCACATTCTCACCCTGCACAAGAGTCAATTCAAGATGGATCTAAGACCTGAAAATTAGACCAAAGAACTTGCAGCTAATTGAACAGGGCATAGGACCAGCACTTAAACACATAGGCATGGGTAAAACCTTCCTCAACTAGACCCCAAAGGCACAAGGAATTTAAATGAGGATCGATATGTGGGATTGCATTAAACTGAAGAGCTTCTGTGCAGCAAAGAACCTCAACAAGAGAGCCGACAGAATGGGAGAAGATTTTTTCCAGCTACTCCTCTTATAGCGGAGTAATATCTAGAATATACAGAGAACTCAAGAAATTCACCGCCAAAAAAAATTAACCAAGAAAAAATGAGCAAGTGAACTAAATAGACACTTCACAAAAGAAGAAATGCAAATGACCAATAAATGTATGAGAAAATGTTCAACATCATTAGTAATCAGAGAGATGCAAATTAGAACTACCCTGAGATTTTACCTAACGTCAATTAAAATGGCAATCATTAAAAACAAAAGTGTAACAAATGCTGGCTCGGCTGTGGAGAAGTAGGAACTCTGATACACTGTTGGTGGGATTGCAAATTAGTGCAACCACTTTGAAAAATATTGTGGAGGATCCTCAGAAGCATGGGAATGAACCTACCATATGACCCAGCTATACCACTACTGGGTATCAGCCAAAAAGAATGGAAACCAAACTACCAGAGTAATGCATGCATATCTATATTTATAGTTACACAATTCACAATTGCCAAACTATGGAGCAAGCTGAGATGTTCATCAACAGATGAATGAATTACAAAACTCTGGGTTATATACACAATGAAATTCTACTCAGCTGTAAAGAAGAACAAAGTTAAGTCACTTGCCGAGAAATGGATGGAACTGGAGAACAATATTCTAAGTGAAGTTAGTCAGTCACAAAATGTGAATAGTTGGATATTCTCCCTCATATGCAGAAGCTAGAGAGAAAATGGGACATAGGAGGGATTCCAGACAAAGGAGGGGAAACCTTAGTTGAGTGAAGAAGGGGCCTAACTGAGGGAGATGGAAGAGGGAAAAGGGAAACACTTCAGTGGTCATAATATACATACACAAACTTATCAAAGACAATACTGTGCAATATGTATGATTACAATGCACCAATAAAAATACTAGTAACAATAAATGTTGGTGAAGATGTGGGGGAAAAGGAATCTTTACACACTTAGTAAGAATCTAAAGTAGTACAGCCACTGTGGTAATCAGTATGGAGATGCTTCAAAAAACTAAAAATGAAACTAACATGATTCAGCTACACCACTCCTCAGTATACACCCCAAAATATGAATTAATGGCAGCATGCTTTAGAAATACATGCATTTTCATATGTAGAACAACATAATCCACAATAGTCAAGTTATGGAACCAGCCATGTATCCATCAACAGATAAACCATAAATGAAAATTTGACACACACACACACACACACACACACACACACACACACAATGGAGGTTATTTTAGCCATAAGAACAAAAATTATTTGTCATTTGCAGGAAAATGGATGCAACTAGAGCGCATCATATTAAGTGAAATAAGTCAGACTCAGAAAGTCAAGTTCATATGTTTTCTGTCATGTGAAAGCTAGAGAGAATAAAAAGGATATCATGAAAATAGGAGGGACCATTAGTATGGGAATCCAGGAAGAGAGGGGAGGGCAAGAGGATGAGCTGCGGTGTGAAATTAATCAATAAATGTTATTTGCATGTACGAATGAGAAGCTTCTGTGCAGCAAAGGAACTATCAAGAACCTCAACAGAGAGTCGACAGAATGGGAGATGTATCAATGTATCCTACTATTCTGTATAATTAATACTACCAAGTAAAAATTTAAGAAATGATGAATGTTTGTGGAGATATAGATTTAACTCGATTTAAATATTATGCAATACTATGGGGCTTTTTCATCACTGTGACCAAAATACCTGACAAGTACAGCTGAGAGGAAGAAAGGTTTGTTTGACTCATGATTCCAGAGGTTCAGTTCATGATCACCGCCTCCAAGGCAGAAGCATCATGGCGGCAGGGTGTGGCAGAGGGGAGCTGCTCAGGAGCCAAAGCAGAGAGCAAGGAGGGGACCAGGGACAGGTACAGTCCCCATGACCACACCCCAGCAACCTACTTCCTCTAGCCACACCCTACCTCCCCGCAGCCACCACACAGTAAGTCATCCAAATAATTCATGCATCGATGGATTTATCCACTGATGAGTTTAGAACGCTGATTCAAACCATGACATACAATGTTTATATGTATCATGGTATGCTATTAATATGTATAACTAATATGTTTTGTGTATCAGATAAAATGAATTTAAAATAAAAGAGTAGTACTCATTCCCAAAGGATTTGTAAATGATATCCTTAAAGGCCATGCTTTTAAAGCAGGCTTTTTGGAGAGCTTCTAGCAATGTGGAGAATACACATGGTATGGTGCTCAGACACTGTGGTTCTTAGTCACGGTCGTGTGTCAGAATGCCTGCAAACTGAAACTATAAGTGTCCAGGTTCCATCTAAGGACATTCTGCTTCAGTTGGACTGGAGCCTGGCTTGGCCATTGGAGTTTTTGATATATCTCCAAGTAATTATTCTACATACACTACTTATTTAATCATGAATTAAACTGAACAACAAAGAGAAACACCACCTTCACTTATATGCCAAAGTTAACTCCATAAAACATCTGATTCCCTGTATACAGGAAGGAGGGAAAGCCGTATATCTGTGAAATATGCTCCTCCTAGGAAGATACCTGACAACATTAGCATATTCAAAGTTGCTGAGACTTGAGCAGTATATAAATAATATGTGTAATGACATTTGATATGATAGTATTTTAAGGACATTTTCTTTTTTTACTCTTATTGGTTGCAGTTCTTATTGCAGTTCATAGTGATAGTGACACACATGCACACAGCACTTGGTGGGCTTTCCCCTGGCTCCCTTCCCATCCCCCCACTTCCCCATACAGAGAATTGAGACTGACATTGGTATTCACACATATGTACATAATGTGGATGGAAGTGATTCCTTCATTGATCCTCCCTCCCCCCTCCTTCCCCTAGAACACTTCCCTGGCTCCACTGGAGTTTCTCCTCCATTATCTGAAGTCTCTCTTTATCCTGATTACTCCCTAGCTTCTGCATATGAGAGAAAACATGTGACCCTTCACTTTCTGTGACTGGCTAATCTCACTTAACATAATGTTCTCCAGGTCCATCCATTTTCCTGCAAATGACATTATTTCGTTCTTCTTGGTTGTTGAGTAGAATTTGGAGCATTAAATTCTGTTTGTTTTTGAAACATCAATGTGGATATTAGCCTGCTGTAGCTGCAGAGGCTAAGAAATTTTCATTTTGTTTGTCTATGCCTTGGATCCTCTTCCTTAGGGCATAAAGTAGCCTTTGGGCAATGACAGATGTGATTTGGTGTACAAATATCTCATTTCCCTCTCTCCTCTACAGGAACAACTCTGGGGTCTGTTTTGTACCCTCTCCTATTGATCCCCAGTGGGAATGACCACGTCCATCTGCTGGTAACCTACTCCAGAAGAGCAGCTTGAGGTTACCCCCCCATCTCTCCTCTCCTCTCCCAGGGCTTCCTGGGATCACCCCAGCCCTTGAAAATGACTGCAATGAAACCCTTGTCTCAGGCCTGCTCTTGGGAGCACCGAATCCAAGACATCACGTGCCTCTGTGACTCTGTTATTAGGTTGAACACACTGAGGATTGTCATGTCTTCTTTATGAATGAACTTTGGTCATTATGTTATGTGCTTCTTTTTTCTATGTAATATTCATTCATGTGATATTAATGTAGCCAACCAACTTTCCTTTTGAGTATCTGTGTAGTCTATCTGTTCTTTCCTCTTTTTTTAAACCTATTTATGTCCTTATGTTAACAGTGTATTCCCATATAAAGTTTGCTTTGCAAGTTGAAATTGATGATGTCACTTCCACCCCCTTCATCAAGAAAGCCTGAGTTTTGTTACATGTGTTGTTGTGGGGAGGGGGCTCTCACACAGGTTCAACATGGCTTGAGAGAGCAAGGAAAGGACACTGTCTCTGGGGTTTTATGAGGGTAGGGGCTGGGGCCATGGTGAGCTTTATGAGGTTTGAATATTCTGCTGGCAGCCAAAGGAGAAGCACCCAGCCTTGCTCATCAGCTTCTCCAGATAAATGCAAGAAGGATTGAGAAAGGCATGAGGCTTAAAAGCTCTCAGAAGTCAAATGTCAAAAGAGGCAATCAGGTTCCCATTATACAGCAACTACTCGGGTCCTGCTTTTTTAAAATTCCTTCTGACAATCTTTTACTAATGTGTAAATCATTTTCATGTAGTTAATTATTGATATGGTTGGATTTATCTCAGTACTTTTCCACTTATTTGTGTGTTCTTTATTCCTTTTTATGGTTGTCTGCTTCCTTTTGAATTATAGATTTTTATGATTCTATTTTATCTCCATTATTGGGTTATTATTGAGATCTCTTTTAGAAAGTCTTTCATGGTCGTCTTATGTTGTTAATACCAAATTTTGAATAATCTCTTTATACCTTTGAACAATAAAACATCAATTACAAGTATAAGAACCTTCAAACAGTGCACTGTAAAATTCTGTCTCCCGCCTTCTGCTCTATTTTTGTCATATATTTTGCTCTTACATATGTTCCGCACCTATAGTGCATTGGTAGCTACTTTTGATTTAAATAATGTTTGGTGACAGTTTAGGAACACACAATACCACAAATTTTGAACATATTCAAATAAAGGTAACCTAATCAAAACATAGTATAATAGAATTATAGCATGTTAATGAACCTGCAACAGTAAACACAGTACATTAATTAAAAATCTTCATGCAAAGATTACTCCAGATCTAGATGGTATCACTGATAACTTCCATCAATGTATTATTATAATTATCATTAGTAGTAGCAGTAGCAGTAGCAGTAGTAGTAGTACTGGGGATTGAACCCAGGGACATTGTGCATCTGAGCTACAACCCCAGCCTTATTTTTAAAATTTATTTTGAAACACAGGCTTGATAAGTTGCTCAAAGCCTCGCTAAGTTGCTGAGGCTGGCCTGCAGCCTGTGATCCTCCTGTCTCAGCCTCCCAGTAGAGGAATTACAGACATGCACCACTGTGCATGTCATCATTCTGCCATTTTTTGATGAAACATTAATACCCATCCTTCACAAACACCTTCAAAACAATAAGTAAATAAAAAAGAATGAAACACTTCCCAATTCATACCATTATGCCAGACAGAAGCATCACAACAACTACACAGAAGCATCACAATAAAAGAAAACTGCACAATGTCCCTCTTGACTGTGCACAAAGAAATCCTCAACATAATAGTAGAAAACTACATCTAACAACAAATGAAAAGGATTATAGACCATGATTATGAGGGATTGTACCACCATTATGTAGGTTAATACATTAAAAACAAACCTACACTTAGGTTTTACCCCAACTACATCCATAGGGTAAATCCCCAAATTTCCCTTTGTGCGTGCGCGTGTGTGTGTTAAGAGCACTCGACAGGCATATATTTATTAGCATGATTGTGATGATGTATTGCAGATGTATGTCCAAACACATACAATTTGATACATTAACATGGAAGCATCTTAGCTGGATGAATATATTATCTGGAATTTAAAATAACTATATGAAAAAATTACATGAACATGAAAATACCCATATGTTCATATAAATTTTTAGATATCAATTAGCCCCCCAATAGTTTCAAAGACAGTTAATGCAATATGCTATACTAGTAAACTAAATGAAAATCTTAAGAAAAAGTTGTGGGCTATCCATTGTTTTCCTCCTTTCTCTGTATTTTACACTTTTTTTTCTCAAGACACCATCAATATTTTCTCATTATGTGTCCAGACGTATATGTTATTCTTGATTTTTTTACTCCTATGCTGATTTCTCTAATCCTCCTGGATCTGTTTGACGTTTTACATTAGTTTGGGAAAATTCACAACTATTATTTTTAAATACTTTTTTTGTCCATTCTTTCTCTTTTCTCCATCTGAGATTCCAGTTCTAAATACATTGGACCATTAGATATCATTGCACAGTTCATGGTTCCCTTCCCTCTTCTCCTTTTATTTAAATCAGAATTTAGAGTGACTTGTCTTCATGTTCACTCATTCTAACTAATCACTAGTGTCAAGACTAACAATGAACCCTTAGAAACATTTGCCATTTTTGTAATTATTTTCTTAATTTCTAAACTTGAACTTTTTTCTTTCTTATAATTTCTGTCTGTGCTGAAAACATCCATAAGCTAAAGTAAGTTTTCCATATACTTATTTTAAATTCCGTTTGTTCATTCTAACACTTATGTTATCTTTCAATGTAGCTCTGTTGATTGTCTCTTGATAATGGGTTTTTGGTTGCGTGTGTGTTCGTGTGTGTTTGCAATTTTGTGTTTAATACTTGACATAATAGGTAGGATATTAGAAAGGGAAGTAAATGGTGTTTACGAATGAAAATAGGCATCCTATTCTTTTAAACTGGTGTGTGTGTGTGTGTGTGTGTGTGTGTGTGTGTGTGTGTGTGTGATGGAGGAGTTGTATCAATCCAATATAGGAAGTGAATAGGGTTTGGGTTTTGAGGCTGCCTTGGTTACCCAATATCTGCCACCTACTTCAAATTCTAGTGTGACTTTGTGTTCTGCGTATTCTTGGGTGCTTGTGTGAAGATGGTATCTGAAGGGTTTTTGTCCACAGAGAAAAAATGATGGTGTTGCAAACTCTTCCTTGGGTCTGTGATTTCCAGGGATTTTATAATCTCATACTAGCCCACACATGCCCCTGAACACCTCAATAAGCTCCTTGGAATCATTCTCCCCACAGGTATGATGACATCGTTCACTTGCAGGTGGAAGGTGAGCCAATGGTCAACTCCACCTCTCCAACATGCTGGTCTTCCTTTAGATTTTAAGCCACTCCTGCAGAGGAATCTTCCTACTGTACTGCCTCTTCTTAATCTCTCTCTCTCTCTCTCTCTCTCTCTCTCTCTCAGATGATGGATTGATCTACAGACCAAGAAACAAACATCAATTTGATCTCCAAAATTATATTTATTCTCCAAATTGAGGCCACAAGCACAAGTATCCCCGATTCTGGCTCTGCCCACCCCCACCATGCAATTCTCCAACCTCTACAGTATGATGCCTCTGTGGTCTATAAACACATTCTGTTCAGTACAAATGTCTTGGTTACTCCAGTCTCCTGATGCTGCTGGGAATCGGGTTCACAGACTACTGAGTTCTCCCTGAGGAGGATTATATATTGCCTCTTTGGGTTTTAGTCCAGAAAGCCACTTCCTCATGTTTCAGCCCCTGGGCTGCCTGGGTGGTGGCACCAATCTGCAGGTAGCCTTCCTTCTGGTCGTACTCTGGCCAGTGAGGCAGCCCCTCTCCATTGGGGTTCCTGGGAAAATAATCACATGAAATTCTCTGAAGCTGCTGTGTGGTCCTGGCAATACTCTGAGATTTACAGGATACCTTGACTTATCTCACCAAGAGGCCTGTGCACCTCCAGAGACAGGAAGCTCTCCCCCTTCTGGAGAAGCCTGGACATTTGTAGAAAGCCCTCATAGTGCATTATGGTTCAGGTATTGTCATCACACTTTAGAGGTCTTGGCCGTCCCGGTGTGTATGTCCCATCACCCCACACCCGTCCACCAACCCTGATCCATCTGTGCTCCAGCCTTACCCATTCCAAGCAAAGTTGGTCCAGTATTTCATCATCATCTTGCTGAGGTTGGTCTCCTCCTCTGACACTCCATCTGTGGGGAACAGGAAAAAACCCTTTGCTACTCCAAGTGCGGTTCAGAACAAGCAGCACAGCAGTGCCTGGAAGCTTGAGAGAAATGCACTCTTGGCCCTGACTCCACACCTTCTGAATTATATCTGCATTGTAGAAAGATCCTTTTACATGGTGTGCACATTCAGCTTGAGGGAAGCTGATCCAGGGCCAGCGATGGGCATGCAATACATGCATACACTAGCTACCTTTGTCCTTTGTGCCCACTTGCTTGCCCTGCCTTACTTGTGGTCCCAATGACACACCTGAGTTTCCTCTGTCTCACAAGATTGCCGGCCCTTAAGTCTTTTCTGAACTTCTTATACACACCCATATTTTAATAGAGTATGATAAATCAGAATTGCAAAGGGCCTACAGATTCACTTAAGTAGGAGATTCCCAGAAGCACTGATGTGTCATGAGTAGCCATGAGGTGGATCAAGGTCATATGAAACTGCTCAGAGTGAAACTACTGAAGAAATTTGTGAAAAATGCACGTGACACAGAATTCATTGTTAGCACCAATCCTAACCTGACCATCATTCACATTCTCACATGCCCTTTTGAGTGGGAAATCGAGGAGTGGCATTGTTACCATAGAGCAGGGCCCTACAGGTGTGGCTCCCACCTTGCTTACTGACACCACAGGTCAGGATTCTGAGACTAACTATGGCTCAGGGCACATAGATACATATCCTTCTTCATGCATGTCAGAGCAGGAAAAAGGCTAGGGACTGCCCCATGTAGCTCAGCCCTGTCATACTGAATCAGGAAATTAAGACTGGGAGAGCCAGAGAAACTTGCTCAGGGCCACCAAACCAAGACTGGAACCTCGATCGTCTACCTTCAAGTTAAGAGCCAGCAAAGAGACTTTACCTCTTAAAAATGGAGCTCCAAAGACAGAGTAGACCTCATCCCCATGGTCTCCTTTAATGCTCTTGGGTTTCAAGGGATTTAGGAAGCTTGGGTGATACTCAAACTCATACATGTAGGTGGGGCCTCCAGCATCTAAGAAGACAAAGATTCATACAATTCACATTACCAGAATAATACCAGGATGATATCTGGATCTCCAGCTGTGCAGAATATGAGCACAGGGGAAAAATATTTACAGAAAATCCCAGTGACTTACTCAGGGCTGCAGATATGGTTGAGGTGGAATTGTCATTTTAGCCAGATGTTTATGAACACAGAATGAATGAATAAAAGGCATCAATGAAATTCACTGGGTGTGTTTTATTGAAGACACACTGGCACTCATTCATTTCAAGGAGATCTACAACCCAATAGGTGCCTTGTATTCAGCCCAGTTTGAGCATTTCCAATGGTGTTTTCATGCATTCAGAGAAGAGTTAAGCAAATCCAAGCTCCTTGTCTGAATATGAGGATATTTAAAAACAAATACATGCAGAGATGGAGCCCTTTGTGTCTTGTGTCTCAGGAATACTGTATTTGGGAAAGCTGCTGTTCAGATATGATGGAGAAATAACAACTCTTCCAGACAAACAAAATCTTATGGAATTCATTACCTCTAAACATGATTTATAGGAATTGCAAATTCTTTATCTGAAATAAAACAGATATTGCCTAATAACATGAAACATATAAAAGCACAAAACTCAGTGATTAAATAAAACAGGGCCATATTAAAAATGATGGAGGAGTGTAATGATAATATTTAATGCAATTTGATCCCTGGTATAAGGGTTAAAAGAAAAAAAACTATTACAAACAAATAGTGTAAAACATCAAGTATAATTAATGTAAATTGTCATTACAAAATCAAGTGAAAAATTTATATGCAAATTCTAATATCAAAAACATAAAATGTGTGTGGGGCAGGGTCAAGTACAGAATTGTTATATGGAATAAAATTTAAAATGTTATCATTTTAAAATGAGCTATTCCAAATGGTGTTGGGAAAACTGGTTATGCACTTGTAGAAAAATGGAATTAAACCACAATCTCTCACTCTGCACAGGAGTGAAATCAAGACAGATAAAAGACATGGAAATTAGACCAGAGACCTTTAAACTTCTCGAAGATCAACACTCCAACATATAGGCACTGGTAGAAACTTCCTCAATGAGACACCCAAAGCTCAAGAAATTAAAATAAGAATTAACAAATGGGTTGACACTCAGTTAAAAAGTTTCTCTGCAGCAATAGAAATTATCAAGAGTCGAAAAAGAGAGGGTACAGAAAGGGAGAAGATCTTTGCCAGCTACTCCTCTGATAGAAGACTAATATCTAGAGTATGTAAACAAAAGACAGCACTACAAAACAAATAACCCATACAAAGAAATGGTCAATTGAACTAAATAGATACTTCATAATAGAAGAAATACAAATGACCAATAAATAAATAAAAAATGTTCAACATCATTAGCAATCAGGGAAAGGCAAATCAAAACTGTACTGAGATTCAAACTAACTCCAATTAGACTATCAATAATGAAGATTACAAACAATGATAAATGCTGGGGAGGATGTGGGGAAATAGGAACTCTTATACAATGTGGGTAAGAGTGCAAGTTAGTGCAACCTCTATGGAGATTAGGGTAGCAATTCCTCAGAAAACTGGGAATGGATCCACCATACAATCCAGCCATATCACTTGTGGATATCTTTCCAAAAGGATTGAAATCACAGTATTATACGGATACATGCACATCCATGCTTACAGCAACACAGTTCACAATAAACAAGCATGGAACCAACGTAGGTGTCCATCAATGGATGAATGAATCATAAAATTATGGGCTATACACACAATTTAATTCTACTCAGCAATAAAGAAGAACAAAATTATGTCACATGCAGGAAAATGGATGGACCTGGAGAACATTGTGTTAAATGAGATTAGCCAGTCACAGAAAGTGAAAGTCATATGTTTTTTCTCATATGCGGATGCTACAGAGTACTCAAGATACAATAGGGGCTTTCAATAATGGAAGAGAAATCCCAGAGGACTGATGGAGGTGTTTGGAGTGGTTTGTATTAGGGGAGGGAGAAAATTAATGAAGGAAACACTTCGATTGAGGTTATATACATGTGTGAATTTGAAAACACCCCCAGCCCTTTTTATTTTTTGTTTTAAAACAGGGACTCTCACTAGGTTGCTGAGAGGCTTGCAAAGTTGCTGAGGCTGGTCTCAAACTTGAGATCCTTCTGTCTTAGCCTCACAAGTACTGGAGTTACAGGCATGTACCACCATAACTGGCTTGTCTATTTATTTTGTCGATTTGTTTTTAAAAGATCCATGAATATATGGATGTGTTTTTCTCTCAACATCTTATCATACTGTAATCAATCTTCTGTTTCTTCTTACCCGCAGTTGCTCATAGGTGACTACAAATGTAGAAAGCAAAACAGTGGAGGGTGAACTAGCTAGTTTATATCTTGTTTATAAAGTTCTGAATTTTACCATCCATCTGGAATGTTGGAGAGAGGGGTTTGGACCAGAGAACTGTCTTCTGCCTTGCATACTATGACTAAGAGGGCTGGTAGGAGAAAAAAAGGTCCTGTGAGACTCCCCAAATGACAATCAAGAGAACACTTCTCCTAGGGAGAGCTCATGCATGTCTAACCTATCACCCCAAAACAGCCTTGAGTCAAGGTCCAAAGGTCCTGGGATAGACCCCCAACCCAGTCCTCAGCTTGCCAACAGTATCTCACACCAAGACAGGCAAACATCAGCAAAGACATTCAGAATCCCCACACCTCCAGCCCTGCCCCTCCTACTGCTCCTCCTTTTTGCCTTCTTGCTCCTGGACAGCACTCCTGATCCTATGCTTGAATCCGACTCCTCCCTGAGCATCACTAGTTAACAGCCGAGTTTAGAACTACCTCTAACTTTGAAATTCTTCCAAGACTCATGTTCTGATTCTTGCCTTCTGGTCCCAAGTACCACCATAAGCTCAGGCAAGTAAACCCATGGCAGATGCTGCTGGAGCTCATTACTATCACCTATTTCTCTGAAGAGCAGCCTGATTTTCACAGCTGGCATCTTGGCTCTTGCCCTGAGGGCTTTGTCTTGTTACTACACACTACTCTGCCCATGTGGGCAGGTCAAAGCACCACACAATTAACAGCCCCATGAAATAGCCCTTGACCAATGACAAGGGAGCTTTGGTGGGTAAATACCCAGCTCCCCACTGCTCAGGCAGGACAACCCTGAGATCCACTGTCTGCTTGTTTCCCAGAGCTCCCGGCTCCAGGTGACCACAGGGCATACATGCTCAGCAGTGCATTGATTGGCTTCCATCTCTTTCCTGCATCAAGGCCTCATCTCCCTACTGCTGTTTGCTGAGATTGCCTTCTAAATCAGTTACTTGTGCATGCGTCTTTTACTGAGTCTGCTACTAGCAGGCACCAAAATAGTACAGCGCCATTCCCTAGGCCACATGGAATCAGCCTTTGAGGCCTGATCATTAACAGATTCCACATCTGTCTATGCTGGGAGGTGGCAGATCAGAGAACATAGCTGGCAAGGATGTGTCTGTCTCCCATCCAACCTCTGAGACTCACCTCTATGGTCACGGGCCACAATCACAGATGGGACACAAAATAACAAATCCCCAATCATGTCCAGGAACCGTTGTTTAATTTCGACAGGGTCGTCTGTCCTTCCAAAATACTTCTCAGCAGCTTCTGGAACCATTTCCTTAGGGACACCCTGAAATCATCAAGAAAGTGACCTCTCCATACTAACCTGGAGAGCGATGCAGCTACTCGGGTCAGAGAAGAACTCATTGATGATGGTTCCTTGAGCCCTGCGCAAATCCCTTGGAGCAGGGGAGGGGGGTAAAGTGCAACAGGCAGAAAAAAAGGGAAGGGATCTCAAATCTCAGTCTTGTTTCTGCCACTGAATTGGTCTGTAAATTGAGACAAGGCCCCAACCCTTCTTTATTCCACAAACAATTTTCCCAATTCCCAGGACTCTTACGAGATTAGGGAAAAATGTCTCCATGAGAAGCTCGGCCCTTTTCTGGTCCAGTGTGCCAGTCATGATAGGAAAGACATCGAGCGCCTGTTCAACACAAATGATTACACATTTGTGAATAATCAGAAGCATGGGAAGAAACAAACAGTCCAACCAACCTAACCAATGCCGATGACAGATCTTTGTTGGGTGTTGATTGGTCATGGATCCTTCATGAATTTGAAGAAAGTCAAGAAAACAAATGGACGTATGTACAGAAACTCAAAGAATGCAAAGGGAATTCTTTAAATACATACAAACATATGTATTTATTAGGCAACGGAGCATATTGGTCATCCAGGCAGTAATGAAAATTGAGGTCCAGGTAGTAGTGACCTCAATACAGGACAGAGGGCCACACCAGACCCCACAGACTCACATGACTGAGGAGCCCAAATTCACCACGATGGCTTTGGTCCTTTATCAGAACCTCTGAGGTGATAACTGCAGAGCTCTCAGTTTGCAGCGACTCTGTCTAACATCTGATCTCAGAGACCTGACTAGACTCTAGCCTCCCATCTAGAAGCTTAATGCTAGGATAACCACAGACCCTCTACATTTCTGCTTGAGAAAGCACAAGGCTTTGAGGTGAAAATATTGGTTTTTTTCCAAACAAAACTCGGCTTTTAGGCGAATATTGTACCTCAAGCATTAGCAGCATTCTCTGACTCTTTCCAAAGAGGCACCTGAGAGCATATATGGGAATCGATGGGACCCAAGGCCAAGGAAGCCATAGGCACCCAGGTCTAACCTCCTGAGTCCCCCACTCCTTCCCTTGCTAGATGTCCTCAGTTGTTCCTTCTGCACAATTCTTATCTCTGCAGGCCTTCCCATCCTGGATATTTCAGGATTTTTTAATGGGAAGACAATCAAAAATGTTTGGGGAGAGGGGTTCCCAGGGCTGTCCCACACAGGAGACAGCAGGGACATACCAGAAAAAAATTCCAAGAAATGTCTACTCAGGTCAATGTGAACAGCTTCTTTAGACTCAGAGGGGGACTGAAAGAAGAAAGAACTCAGGAGTAGATATGTCAGAGGCATGAGGGAGATAGGAATGTATCTGATCAAATGTCTGTACTTTCTCACCAGTGGCAAACCCCAGGCAAACTCATTTTTGTTGAATCCCACAAGGTATGGGGCGATGCTGAAATTCTTTTCAGCCAGAATCTCTTCAGGGTCCTTTGGCAGCAGCACTCCATCAATTACAGTGGACATGGAGGGTTGGCCCTGGGGAACAGAGCAGGGTCATGAATGTAATGCTCCCTTCCAAGGTTAACACCCACGTCCCTATCTTTGCCTGTCTATGGTGGCCGGCACCAGACTCCCATGACTGTGGTGGTGGCCACAGAAACTCAGGGTTATAACAAGGGGGCTAAGTCTGTGAGACACAGAGAGAAGGACTTTGGGGACTAGGGACATAAAGCAATAGTTGTGGGGGACACAGAAGGGGGAATCCTCACTTAATTAGAATATATATCACATATGAGTTATTTTCAATTTGAAATATGTATATAGGTGTGTATATAGTCTGTTCTCACTACATAGTAGTAATGTGTGTAGAGTTGCAATGAATGCTGAATTAGCAAATACTGAGCCATTGGCCCCAGGGGAATTCCAGAGTGAGGGCCTGGGAGCCTCTGGACACAACATTTCCATCACCCTTGTTTTATGTGTGGGCTCCTGTTTACAGATACCCTGTGTTATACAGATTTCTTGCAAAGAATTAGTTACATGCAGAACTTATTCACAATAAAACACTTTCTGGGAAGCACTAAGAATTTTCCTGATCCTAATAACATAACTGAAAGATCCTTGGATTCTTCCTCAGAACAGTCCCATCCACTGCACTTTTAAAAAATTAATCAGCTCATGAATCCATAAGTTCAGCTCCTTTTCCATTTTTCCATAGCTATATCAGACACTATAGAGATGACATTACACCTTTCCAGACTGGTCCCATGTACAGAGTCAACTCCACTCTTCCTCTTTGGAGGTACTGTATTGTTGACTGATTAACACTGAATTAGAGATCACAAGCACCATAACTCAATCCTGAAGGAAGCTAAGCTTTCACATGCATTTTCTCTGCAAGGCCCTCATAGCCTCCTGTGCTTAGCAACCCAGGCCAACAATGCTTCCGTGTGCTGGAAAACAAGTATAAGCAGGGAAATCACTAAAAAGAGCAAATATTGGAAAAGATGTGGCACTAAATAGACACAAAAAGACACTTGTTAGAAAACTGAAGCAAGGAGACAGAGTACTTCCTCCTGTCACTCCTGGTGAGACCAAAGGCTCCATGTAACTCCAACTTGCTGCTCTGCACATATGTTGCAAATATCCACATTGTGTCATAGTTTTTGATGTGAGGGCTACAATTATATTTTAGTTAATTTATTTAATATATATTTTATTTTCATGTTACTGGGAATTGAACCCAGGGGCATTCTACTGCTGAGCTATACTCACAGCCCTATTTTTTATTCTTTATTTTGAAACAGGGTCTCACTAAGTTGCAGAGGGCCTCAATAAGTAGCTGAGGCTGGCCATGAACCAGAGATCCTCCTGTCTCAACCTCCCTAGTACTGGGATTACAAGCTTGTGCCACCACACCTGGCTCATTTTAGTAATTTAAGGAATTCACAAATACAGAATTCATGCTTGAGGAAGGTCCACAGCTTCCATCTACATTCAAACTTTTGCTCTTTTAGATGAATGGTTAGCCTTGAGGAGGTATTAAGCTCATCACTCCAGATGCCTTGAAACTAAATTGCCTATTTGAGGGCAATAAAAGATCAAGACAAGGATCCTATTCCAATGGGCTGACAATAGAGAACAGGATCTGGGTGCAACTACTGCTGCCTTAGGAGACTGTGCAGTTCAGAGAGGGCTGCACGGCAAGCCAGTGAGAAGCAGCTCATCGGAAGGAAGATTCCAGCAGGCCATGTGGAGCATGTGTGTACCATCTATAGTGGGTTTTCAAGATGAATGCTGTTGACAGCAGAAATGGCAAAAGCTAAGAGACAGAGGTGTTCACGGCCAATCCCAGCAATGTCACTGAGTCCTATTGAAAGAATGCCTTGGGGCAGGGACAAGAATGAAGGTCAGATGGCAGAAGAGCAGATTTTCTGCACCAATACCAGCCAAATCTTTGGCACTCAGATATATATGAAAGAACTAACTCAATTGAGGTGCTATTGTTTGGATCTTATATGATCCCCAAAGGTTCATGTGTTAGAGCCTTATGCTCTAGCTATTGGTGCTACTGGGAGGTGATGAAACTTTTAAAAAATGGGGCCCTATGGGAGGTCTTCAAATCATTTGACATATGCCCTTGAAATGGATAACCATACCCTTCCCCTTCCTCTCTCTCTCTCTCCCCAACCATGAGGTGAATGCCTTGTTCTACCAGCCTGTGATGCCACAGTCCCAAAGCCACAGGATCAACTAATTATGGAATAAAGCTGACAGCTGGCTTCCTCCCCTTCCCCAGAGATTTACTCAAAGGTCACCTGCCCCTAAAGCCATCCCCTGGCCCTCCTATTCACACTCAAACCACTGTTCAACTTGGTCCCCACCTCCTCATTTCTCTTTCCTTAACTCTGATCGACATCAAACTCTGATCGACACCACATATTTTCTTATATATTTTTTTCTATTTTGCTACTGGAATGGAAGTCTCCCGGGAGGCAGGGAGTCTTGCCTGTTTCATTGCTATATCCTAGCTGATAAATCAGGTTGGCTCCATGGTAAGTTCCTCTTAACTCCTGGGTGAATTTCTAAACAGATCTTATTTCATCCTCCCAAGACTAAAGGGAAGTATCAGGGTTCCAGGGAGGGAAAAGAAGACAGGACTGTAAGGCACTGCCCAGCTCATGTTTCCAGACACTGACAACTGTTGGGAGTTGGGAGGGGAGAAAGGAAGAGGTGGGGGACAGTGTTGGAGTCTCCTTTGGTCTGGGAGGAGGGTGGTCACCTCAGGACTAAGATCCTAGGCTCCCCTTCCTGCTCCACTCTACACTGCTAATAAGCCCTTTACCTTCTCAGGAGATCTGTCCTCTTCAATGCAGGATCCTGAGCCCCTTTTATGGTTATTTCTGTCTACTGAGAGTGTTCCAGTGAAGCTTTCTCTCACAGGGCCATTGGAAGCAGGAAATATGAATGAAAAGTGGAGTGTTGAGCCGTGGGGACAGAGTTGGTGAATGGGAGTCCTGCACTTAGAGCGAGGGCAGTGGGTTTTAGTCCTGTCTCTGGTCCTCCTGGCTGTGTTACCCTGCCAAGTTACTTCTCTTCCCTGGGCTTCAGCAATAAACACACAAGAAGTGACTGTGATTCCACAAAAGGTTTTTTAAATTTATAGTTAATTAAGGCATAAAGGTGTTAAAACTCAAAACCTATAATCAAAAAACCTAAACTACTTACATCTCTGGAGTCTTCATGAAAATCAAGACTAGTATATTGTTGTGAACACTACAGTAAAGGGTGCATGAGAGGCTTCCAGGGGATAGCTGATTTTTTGACCTGTGCCCCAGAGGCATCAGCATCTCCCTCTCAGTTGATGACCGGCTGGGCCCAGAAGATCATGACACTACAAGGACTCTACTGGGCATGAGTGCAGGGCAGAGCTGTATGACAGGGGAGGGGCAGGCACCAGCAAGGGCAGCACAGACCTGGGGCATAGAGTCAGGGTGGCTGCAGCTCTGAGGAGGACGTCTGCTGAGTGTTCCTGCCCTCTGTTTCATTCTTTACCTACTTGTTATCCCTGGCTATAGCACCCCAAATTTCCTCTGAGGGAAATGCATACATGAGGTGACTGCAGAGGCAGGTATATTTTTTTCAAGGGGAGATGTGGCATGAGGTGTGGTGGGTCTGTGGGAGAAGTCATGGCCTCCCTGTTCTTTTTTTCCCCCATGCCTACCTCATGGGTTTGGGCATCTCCTTGTGATGATGGCTCTCCATGTCCTTGAACATGGACACTAGAGCAAGGCTTAGTGCATAGAGATTAGTGCAAGAACATAGAGATTAGTATAAACCTGTGTCAGGGCAACACTTTATGACAAAACTATGGCTGGAATTTTTGAGATAGATGCTTGTAAGCATATGGGATATAAGTCTAGAATGCTGTTGTCTGTAGCCTCCCCAGGGGATGAATCAGCTCCAGAGAGAATCCAACAAAGAAGAGTGGAACGCTGAGAGACAGAGACAGTGATTCTCATGATATCTTCAGGGCACTTGGACCCAGCCATGCCCTACGCCATCTGCTCCTAAACTTTCCACTTACCTGAATATTCTGTTACAAGTATTTCTCTTTGTTCAGGTACCTGAAAGTGAGTTTTCCTATCTTTCATTAGTAAACCCTGACTCATACACATTCCAACCCATGCTTTTCTTTGCTGTGTTCACCAGTATTGCAGTGATTGCAATGTTCCACTGTACCTACCCAGTCTGACCTGTACATAGGAATGGACCACTAGGGACCCCTCCATTAGGAGTTGAATCCT
>PVJS01022701.1:0-30283 GCA_004027185.1 Glis glis
TGTGTGTGTGTGTGTGTGGTACTGGGGATTGAACCCAGGGGCATTCTACCTCCATGCTATACCCCCAGCCCTATTTTTTATTCTTTATTTTTTGAAACAGGGTCTCACTAAGTTGCAGAGGCCTCACTAAGTAACTGAGGCTGGCCGTGAACCTGTGATCCTCCTGTCTCAGCCTCCCAAGTACTGGGATTAAAAGTGTGCGCTACCATGCCCAGCTATCTTTCACATTCTTTAAAATATGATGAAATCCCACCAAATCAATTACGAGTTTAGCTATAGTTTATGGGTTGAGCAAACCTTATCCAAAATGTTTGGGACCAGAAGTATTAGATCTTAAATTTTTTTTTTTTTTGCAGTACTGGGGATTGAATCCAGGGTCATTCTACCTCCGAGCTCCACCCCCAGCCCTATTTTTTATTCTTTATTTTGAAACAGGGTCTCACTAAGTTGCGGAGGGCCTCACTAAGTAGCTGAGGCTGGCCACGAACCCGGATTCTTCTGTCTCAGCCTCCCAAGTACTGGGATTACAAACGTGTGCCACCACACCCAGCTTAATTTTTTTTTTCAGATTTTGGAATAGTTGCATATTCATAATAAGATATCTTGGATATGGGACATAAGTCTAATCATGAAATTCACTTATGTGTACACAACCTGAAGGTAATTTTATATAATACCTTTAATAATTTTGTGCATGAAAAAAAGTTTCATGGCATAGAATTTTCCACTTGTGACATCATGTTAGAATTTTAAAAGTTTCCAATTTCGGGATTTTAAAAGTTTCCAATTTTGGATTTTCAGATTAGGGATGTTCAATATGTACTGTTGGATTTTTGGAAAGGCAGTGGAATAAACAATTTTTAAAATATATGTGACCTTGTATTATTATTACTTAACTAGACTATGAAGAGGGAAGTGCAACAAATGTCTATTTCTAGTTAACAGGTAGAATAATCAACCCACAAATATATATTGAGCACTTACTAGGAAGCAGGCCACATTCTAAGCTCAACTGATATAGCAATTAAAAACAAAAATTCTTGCCCACATTTAGCTTATATTCTAGTTTAAATGTATAAATAAATTTACTATTGATGTATGTACAATAACTAGGAAATTAGTCCTTCTTATTAGAGTACCTTCAGCATCTCTTTTGACATTTGTCCCAAATTACTATATTACATGCATATAACATAAATAAGATTGTCATTTATAATGTCCTGTAAATGATTATTTTTGTGGCTTTACATTAATCTTCCCCTCTCCCCCATCAGTCGTTGATGTAAGAACAAATCACACAGGCCTGTGCAGTTAGCGGTGAGTGTCACCGTCATATTCTAATGTCCTTTGCTATGGTCTGACTGTTGGTGCCCCCTCCTCCGTTCTTATGTGGGAACCTCCAATGCAATGGAATTAAGAGGCTCAGCCTTTAGACAGTGATTAAGTCATGAGGCTACACCCTCATGAATGATTTTTGTGCCCTTTTAAAGAAAGTTTGAGGGGCAGAGTTTATCCCTTCTGCCATATGAGGATACATAGAAGACACCATCTATGAGGAATGGATCCTTGCCAGACACCAAATCTGCCAGCACCTTGATCTTGGACTTCCTAGCCTCTAGAACTATACGCAATAAATTTCTGCTCTTTGTAATTTAGCCAGTCTAAGGTCTTTTGCTACAGAAGCATGAATGAACTAAGATACCCCTTGTGTTATTGTTTCTAAGCATTTCCTATATGCAAGCCATTTCCTATAATTTGTCTTCTTATAAGAGTTATGATATTAATTATCCTCATTTCACAGGATGTTGAGACTCAGCAAGGCTAAGTAACTTGTCCAAAATCCCACGGCTAGCAATTATGGCAGATAGTACAGGATGGCAGTACTAGACTCCATCTACAATGTCCTCCTGCCAGGTTCCCATCCAGACAGAGCAGACAGACTGGTGGCTTCTTTCTGGCCAAGGCCATGTAGGCAGAAGTCCATGGGAGCAGGTACTTTTTCCTTTATCATTTTCCCTGCCTGGAACTTGAATGAAAGGCTAGAGATGCACACTCTAAAGACAAAGTGTTACACACTAAAGATCACAGAGAAGACAGATGGGACAAGCCTGGGGCCCTGGGGTGTAACTGAATTACCATGCCAGCTCTGTGCTGCATACCACTGTGACTTCATATAAACAAGGCCCTGTCTCTTTCAATCACTGCATACTGTAGTTCAGATCTGGACTATCCCCAAAGGTACATATGTTAAAGGCTTGGGCTCCAGCCTGTGGTGCCATGGGGAGGTGGTGGGAGTTTAAGAGGAGGGGCCTAGTGGGAGGCCTTCAGATCATGGGGGGCGTGTCCTTGAAGGGGACAGTGGAGCCCCAGCCCCTTCCTCATCTCCTTTCTTTCTCTTTCTGGCCCTGAGGTGAGTGGATTGTTCTACCATGGCCTTCTACCATGATGTGCTGTCTTGCCATAGGCCCAGAGCAATAGGGATAGTTAGTTGGTCATGGTCTAGAACCTCTGACGCTATCAACCAAAATAAACTTTTCTCCTTGGAGGTTGAATATCTCAGGTATTTTTTTTACAGTAAAGGAAAGCTAACTAACATACTGCACTTGGGTTTTCTGATATTTGCATCATAAAAGGCACATGATTAGCCAGGTGTGGTGATGTACTCCTGTAATCCCAGTACTTGGGAGGCTGAGACAGGAGGATCATGGGTTTAAGACTGGCCTTAGCAACTTAGTGAGACTCTCAGCAAACTAGCAAGACCCTGTTTCAAAATAAAAAATAAAAAGGGCTGGGAATATAGCTCAGAGGTAGAAAGCCCCTCAGTTAAATTCCTAGTAACACACACACACACACACACACACACACACACACACACACACACAAAGATACAAGATTGACAAGTTTCAGAACTAGAAATAAAATATAAGACTAAGCCCATGTTCTTTTCTCCTCTCTCTCTCTCTCTCTCTCTCTCTCTCTCTCTCTCTCTCTCTTTTCAGTACTGGGGATTGAACCCAGGGGCATTCTACCTCTGAGTTACACCCCTGACCCTATTTCATTTTGAAACAGGGTCTAAATTGCAGAGGGCCTTGCTAAGTTGCTGAGGCTGGCCATGAACCTGTGATCCTCCTGTCTCAGCTTCCCACATACTGGGATTACAAGCATGCACCACCACACCTGGCTTACCCATGCTCTTTTCTTTTTCTTTTTTTTTGGGGGGGGTCCTGGGGTTTGAACCCACAGGCATTCTACCTCCAAATTACACTCCCCAGCCCTTTTTATTTTTGTATTTTGAAACAGTGTCACTAAGTTTCTGAGGGCCTAAGTTGCTAAGGCTGGCCTCGAACCTGCAATCCTCCTGCCTCAGCCTCCCAAGTACTGGGATGGGATCACAGACATGTGCCACTGCACCCAGCTGCCCATGCTCTTTTCAATGGATATTTCTGAAAGCATTCTCTTTTGTAAATCTATTCTTTATACATTCAGAATGACTTTTTGAGTACTGAGAACAACCACAGTACTCATAACTACCAGGGGTATTCCTTACTTTATAAAGTAGCTGTGTCCCTCAAAAGCCATGTGTAAACAATTTAAACATATGTAATTTTGAATGCATTAAATAATTTGAAAAGAAATATATAATTGATAGCCATACAATATTTGGAGAATATTTTTATGATACTAAATAGGAAATTAGGTGGTGATTGGCAGGTTTTGTTTTATTTTATTTTATTTTTTTGTGGTACCGGGGATTGAACCCAGGGGCGTTCTACCTCCACACTACACCCCCGGCCCTATTTTTTTATACTTTATTTTGAAACCGGGTCTCACGAAGTTGCGGAGGGCCTCACTAAGTAGAGAGAGAGAGAGAGAGAGAGAGAGAGAGAGAGAGAGAGACAGGAAGAGAGAGAGAGCTGAGGCTGGCCACGAACCCGGACCCTCCGCTCTCCGCCTCCCAAAGTACTGGGATTACAAGCGTGAGCCACCACGCCCGGCTAATTGGCAAGTTTTGTCTAACAAATATATTTTCTCAAGTTGTGGTATGTCTGTTCCAAATTTACAATGCAGTTTCTCTGTCAGGAACCTGAGAAGGCAGGTGAGCGGGGCTTGAAAGAATTAGCCCGTACCCACAAGGATGCAATAGTCAACAAGAAAATAACAAGTGTTGGCAAAGATGTGGAGCTATTGGCTTCTCCCATACACTGTTAGTGAGGGTGTAAAATGGTACAGCAGCTTTGGAAAACATTATGGAAGTTCCTTAATAGGTTACACAGGCAGTTATCATATGACCTGGCAGTTCTATTCCTAACTATATGCCCAAGAGAAATTAAAACATATGTCTACAGAAAATCTTGTAGACAAATGCTAACAGAAGAATTATCCATACAGAAAAAAAGGTAGAAATGACCCAAATGTCCATCCTCTAAAAAGTGGATAAATATAATGTGATATATCCATAGAATGGAACATTATTCAGTCATAAAAAGGACTGAAGTACTGAGGTACATGCTACACTATGGATGGACCTCGAAAATGTTATGCTAAGTGAAAGAAGTCAATCAATCACAAAAGATCATTTATGGTATGATTCCTTTTATATGAAGCACCCAGAATATAGGCAATCCACAGAAACAGGAAGTAGACAGTGGTTGCCAGGAGCTAGGAGGGTTGTGGAGAAATAGGAAGTGACCGGTAATGGACATAGGGTTTCTTTGGGGCATGAGGAAAACATTCTAAAAGCAGGGTGAGCCACCACACCCTGCTGAAGCTGATTTCTTGGGTCTCTCTAGAAGCAGAATCCGGGGGAAATGGAGTGGAACCGTGTGCATGAAACCCCTCGGCATAAACCTACCTCTTCACGTGCACCACATATTTAGTGTCTATGTAGGTGAGCTTCCCAGTCTTCCAGGTGCAAGTCATGTTGCCTGAATATTCATAAATGACACAGGTGAGCTCTTCAGGAACATCCGGTGGATCTGAAACAAAACGTACTGCTTAGGAGCCAGGATAAGAAGCATGAAGCGCTTTGTAGAGTAGTTAGTTGATAAACTCTCAGTTGTATTTCGGAAAGGAGGCCAGTCTGCACTGAGCATCTCTTTACTCTTTATTCCATCCTACCACCTCACCTTGCAGTCCATTTTGTCATAAAACATTGTTCCTCCTTTCTATGCTATAGTCTCCACTCCTTTGGGATACTAACAAGGTCAAGTTCTTCCCAACCTCCTGCCCCTTAAAAGAGTCTCTTCCTAGCCGGGTGTGGTGGTGCACGCTTGTAATCCCAGTACTTTGGGAGGCGGAGACCGGAGGATCCAGGTTCGCGGCCAGCCTCAGTTCTCTCTCTCTCTCTCTCTCTCTCTCTCTCTCTACTTAGTGAGGCCCTCCGCAACTTCGTGAGACCCGGTTTCAAAATAAAGTATAAAAAATAGGGTCGGGGGCGTAGCGTGGAGGTAGAACGCCCCTGGGTTCAATCCCCGGTACCACAAAAAAAAGAGTCTCTTCCTCAATTTCATCTCCCCTCAGCTACTACTGTTTCTTTTTCCTCCTCTTAACAGTAAGACATCTTAAAAGAGCCCATTATTCTGTCCAACATGGTGGCGCACACCTGTAATTCCTGTAGTTGGGAGGCTGAGACAGGAAGATCGCAGGTTTAAGGATAGCTTCAGCAGGTAGCAAGACTCTCGGTAACCTAGCAAGACCCTGTTTCAAAACAGAAAATAAAAAGGGCTGGGGGTATAACTCAGAAGTAGAATGTCCCCGGGTTCAATTCCCAGTAGCACACACACACACAAAAAAAAAAAAAAAAAGGAAGAAGAGAGTTTTGCAGAGAGAATGTGGTGATGGTTGCACAACAATATGAATATACTTTTTCTTTTCTGTGCTTTGCTTTCTTTTCTTTTGGGGCTGCGGATTGAACCCAGGAGCATTCTACCTACGAGCTACACCCCGACCCATTCTTATTTTTTATTTTGAAGCAGTCTCACACTAACCTGTGATCCTCCTGTCTTAGCCTCTCAAGTCCTGGTATTACAAGCGTGTGCCACTGCGTTTGGCTAGTATGAATGTACTTAATGCCACTGAACTGTACACTTAAACATGCTAAAAAATGTGTTTTATATATCTATATTTTACCACCACCACCACATCAAAAAGATTTTTTAAAAGTCTGATATTCAGTGGAGCAAGGAAAGTGGTACAAGGGAAGGGGAAGGGCAAGAAAGAAGTGGATCAATGGAATTACTATCATAAACAATGTGTACATATGAGAATATAGCAACATCATTCTCAGTACTCCATATGTGGGGGTGAGGCGGGGGGACACTAAGAGCTGTGTGCATGTATGCTAATATCAAATTGATATTCATTGTGATGTGAGACTACAATGCACCAATAAAAGCATGTTTTTTTTAAAAAAAAGCAAAAACAATAAAAAAATTTGATATTCACAGAACTCTATTTTAAGGCTTTCTTTCCCACACACCCTCCTACCCCCACCCCTGTCCAGCAATTCCTCCTGGTGGCCTTATTATGGAATACATCGTTACTTTTTGACTGCTACCATCTTTCCTGTTTAAGAACTGACATCCCTCCAATCCTTCAGCCACACCTCACCCCACCGCACCCCACCCCAAGGCCTGTCAGTAGGTAGGCCCTACACAGAAGTGTGCCCTTGACCAAGATGACTAATCCAAGAATTTCCCTTGGGAGTGAGCACAGGACTCAAGGTGAATCAATCTGAATTCCCCAAGGGGACTTTTTTTTGGAGCCATTATTATAAAAGAGGCCCATTCTTCCCCCCTTAAGATTGCTGTCTCTGAGTAGCAAGTGAGCTGTGAGGTGCTGGTGGCCTTCTCGTTGTCATAGCAGCAGTCTTCCTGTCTTTAGTCCAGTTAAGAACGGAGCCAACACAGGGAAAAACAAAACCCACAAGACGGGAAAAGAGGAGAGTTCTGATGGTACTGTTAAGTCCTTGGGGCCTCTGAAACCCATGAATATCTAACAAGTATAGAATCATGACAAGTAACTAATATCAAGATAAAAAAAGAAGTATAGAAATAATTGAGTGCTTATCATATACCCACTTTTCAAGTGTGGCTCTCTAGGCTTAGCCCTGCATGGGAAATAATGTATGGGGTATTTGACTACTCAAGACTCACAAGAAAAATGGAAGAATGAGGGATCATAAAGAATAAAGATATGGACATTTATGCACCTGAAGTTATATCCAAAGATTTAAGTATATACTCTTTCACTTCACCTGCAAATTGTCTATGAAGAATGTTACTTGTAAAATAATAAAAAGTATAAATTCTATCCTCATTGCACGTCAAAACAATAGTGATAGCTGGGCATGGTAGCGCACGCCTGTAATCCCAGTATTTGGGAGAAAGAGAGGACGATCAAGGTTCGTGGCCAGCCTCAGCAACTTAGCGAGGCCCTCTGCAACTCAAAATAAAACAAAATAAAATAGGGCTGGGGGTGAAGCTTAGAGGTAGAATGCCCCAGGGTTCAATCCCCAGTAACACACACACACACACACACACACACACACACACCACACACATGCACACGCACGCCCACACAAAAACTCCACCGTTAGTGATAGATATCATTAGATCATAGATATCATTTATATATCAAATGGGTAGGGATTTTTTTTTTTTTTGCGGTACCGGGGATTGAACGCAGGGGCGTTCTACCTCCGCACTACGCCCCCGGCCCTATTTTTTATACTTTATTTTGAGACCAGGTCTCACGAAGTTGTGGAGGGCCTCACTAAGTAGAGGGAGAGAGAGAGAGAGAGAGAGCTGAGGCTGGCCTTGAACCCGGATCCTCCGGTCTCCGCCTCCCAAAGTACTGGGATTACAAGCGTGCGCCACCACGCCCGGCTCAAATGGGTAGGGATTTTGAAAAATGGTAACACACAGTGTTGGAACGGATCTGGTAAGAGTACAAATTGACACACTTATGGAGGATATTTTGCATATCACAATCTTTAAGAGTGAGAGTGCTATCTAGGAATGCATCCTTAATGAAATGTTCATAGACATATAAAAATATTTGGCTAAAAGACTGTGTGCCCTTAAAGTGTTGTCCATAACAATGAAAAAATTGTAAACCACCTTAATACTCCAACACAGGTTTAAATAAACTATAATGCATTCTTAATACATCAAAAATAATGTAGGAGACAATTTAAGAGCCTTGCTTTTGGAAGGCATTAGAAATATGTTTATTAAGCCAGGTGTGGTGGCGCACGCTTGTAATTCCAGTACTTGGAAGGCTGAGACTGGAGGATCCAGGTTCGCAGCTAGCCTACTTAGTGAGGCCCTCTGCAACTTAGTGAGACCCTGCTTCAAAATAAAGGATAAAAAATAGGGCTGGAGATGTAGCTCGGAGATAGAATGCCCCTGGGTTCAATCCCCAGTACCACAAAAAAAAAAGAAATACGTTTATTAAGAAGTTAATGCATAATAAAGTAAAAAAAGCATATTGTAGAATAGTTAATATAGTGGTTTCATGAGCGAGCAAGAGAGAGAGAGACTGAAACTTGAAAGATATGTTCCAGATCATTAAAGAGAGATTATGTTATTGATAAAATTATAGGATTATGGAGATGATTGGTGTTTCTTTTTTACTGATCTAATTTTAATGTTCTGTATTGACTACAATTGATTTTATAATTAGAAACTATTTCAAAACAGTAAAGAGCAAACTAAAGTTCTTTAACATTTTGGTGAGTTATAGCATTGAGTTACAATGGGGAGAAACCTGGCTCCAAGCAGAGTAAAAGAAATAGTTAAGGTTCATTTGAGTTTTAAAGGAGGTAGATGTGGAAACAAATTTAAATCATTTTGGACATTAATTGCAATATGATTCCTCTACAATAATTTGTGCTAATAATTTGTAATAATAATTACAATAATTTGTGCTGAAGTTTCTTCCCTCTGGTTTCAGAGTATAGAAAGTATCATTGATTTGGCAATCACAAAAGACAAATGTCAATCTTTTGTGCTATGTTTAGGGAAAGCTCAGGATTACAAATGCTGGATGGTTAATTAATTTGGCAAAAGACAAAAAAGACAACTCTACACATATCCACTAAGCACTGTATTTGTTGATGTGAAGTGATGTACAAACAGCCTGTGAGTATGATTAGGAAAGCCACATCTGCTTGTTGGTAGATCTCATTGCCAGATTATTTAATAACCAAGAATAAAAACCCGCAGTACAACCAGACACTAGAGAGTACCCTGAAATAGATAAGAAGGAGCCTATATTTTTGCTCTTCCCGAATAATCCCACCCTTCCTCTATTACTGGGACACTCACAGATCGCAGACCAGGATTCTTGTTAATTCAGAGTCTAGTCAAGGATCGTTTTCTACCAAGAGGTTCTTGAAAACAGGATCTGTGATTCCCTCTTCTTTGCATTTCTAGCATTTAGTGCAATTTAGGTGCATAGTAACCACATGAATTGAGTGGCTTGATCAGTAAGATGATAAGGAGAAGCATTAAAATGATGAGAAGTGCAATGTCTCTGGCCAAAATCCCACTGCAGTACCTTACTCAAGTAGGGCGTAGGCCACCCTAATTGTGCAGTAATGATACATACTTCATAGCAATGTTAAAGATGAGTATTCTTGGACTTTTATTGGATAACAAATCTGCTTTCAACACTATAAAGAGAAGTCAAAGATGGTTAAAAATTAAGTCAAGGATGCTTAAATTTTTTTAAATAAACCATTAAGTGGATGTAACTGTGTATCGCTTATTTTAATTTGTATTTTTAAATGAATATCTTACAGTGCTAATTTAATCCTGTGATTAGTGTGTCCCTGTTAGAACAAATTTCCCATAATATGTGTGAATTTCATCACAGATGAGAATCTAAGAAGTGTTTAAGATTATGGCTTAAAATGGAAATTGTGATAGTTTGTATTTCACAAATTACACATTAGAGAAATGTTCAAATATATTTGGATATCTTTTCAGGGAAAGCAATGACTCATTTATCTTCTATCTTTTATGATTTTTCTCCAGTCTAAAAAAAGTGCATAGTATCATTTTGTTGAAAACAGTGATGATAAATTGACATAGTCAAGCTCACAGGACGAATATCCTGTGATCAAAGTCGCCCAGTGAAAGCAATGTGATTTTGAGAATGCCACAAAAACCCTTAAAAACCCTTTTTTTTTTTTTGACCTACTTAAATAGGAAATTTTGTTTGCTAAGAATGCAGAGCCCAAGAACACATTCAGCTCAAATTCAGGGGTTTGAGTAAATTCTTACCTTGGGAATTCTGTTTTCATGTTCATAACCAGAGATGTATGCAAGGACTTACAACTCCCAAGTTAATGAATGGAAAGAGTGGTGCCCCTTCTAAGCAGCCATCCCCAGAGAATGAAAGTGTTTCTCTTAGGTTGTCTGCAAGCGGGGCATTCTCTTACCTGAAACACTGCCTGGTGTTGGGTTTGGGGACAGAGGCTGCTCAGCCAACACTAGGAGGGCTGTTGGGAGTAATCAGTTGACAAACTGCAACATGGGAAAGGAGGTGTTGAATGAAATTGTAGGAGGCCATTGTTTGGGACTGAGCTAGACCCCAGCAGAGCAAACCCAAATGGAATAACTTGCCCTAAGTCATATCAAACTGAAAGCCAGGCATGGTGGTGCATGCCTGTAATCCCAGTATGTGGCAGGCTGAGACAGGAGGATCACAGGTTCGAGATCAGCCTCAGCAACTTAGTGAGACCCTGTCCCAGTAACACACACACACACACACACACACACACACCAAACTAAAATTTTAAGGAGGCAGGTCAACCCTCCTCCCCACCCCAGACCAGCTTTTCCTAAAAACAGAAGGATCACAACCTGCAATCTGAAAAGACCCAGTCAACCTGAACAAACATGATAAGGGAGTCCCCTCTGCTTCAACTTGTGTGTGTGTATGTGTGTGTTACTGGGTTTTAAACCCAGGGACATTCCATCTCCAAGCTACATCCCCAGCCCTTTTATCTTTTTTTTTTTTTTGTACATCCCTGAGTTTAATCCCCGATACCAAAAAAAAAAAAAAAAAAGTAGGGCTGGAAGTTTAACTCAGAGGTAGTAGGCCCCTGGTTTTAACACCACACAAACACACATAATGTACATTTATTTATTTATTTTTTGGTTCTAGGGATTGAACCCAGAGACATTCTATCTTCGAGCTACAGCCCCACCCCTTTCTATTTTCTTATTTTGAGATAGGGTCTCACTGAGTTGCTGAGGGTCTCACTAAATTGTTGAGGCTGGCCTTGAACCTGTGATCCTCCTGTCTCAGACTATGGGTAGCTAGGGTTATGGGCACACACCACCATGCCCTGCTCGATGACTTTTAATATATCCATAGAACATTTTCATTACCTCAACAAGAAATCCTGTGCCCCTTAATCATCACTTTCTTTCCTTCCATCTTCTTGACCTCCTCTTCCTGTAGGCAACCACTAGTCTGCTTTCTGTATCTACAATTTGTTACTCTGGAAATCTCATATAAATGGAATCATACAATAATGTGATACAGGTGTGTGTGGGGGGGTGTATTAGGGATTGAACCCAGGGTCACTGTGCCACTGAGCTATATCCCCAGCCCTTTTTATTTTTTTTATTTTTTATTTTTTATATTATTATTTTATTTTTAATGTTTTTATCGGTGCATTGTAGTCTCATGTCACAATGAGTATCAGTTTGGTGTTAACATACATGCACACAGCTCTTGGTGTCTCTCCTCCTGTTATCTTTTACTTTGAAACATGTTCTCTCTAAATTACTGATGTCCTGCTGAGTTCCTGAAGCTGGCCTTGAACCTGTGATCCTCTTGTCTCAACATCCCAAGTACAGTGATTACAAGTGTGTGCCACCTAGCTCGGCTGACTTAAGTTTTACATAGAAAGTAACCTGAAGTGATATGATGATAATCAGCCTCCCCCACACACTTTTTATTATAATGTTTCCTTGTTCCCACCTTACAAAAACCACCAGGCGTGGTGGTGCACACTTGTAATCCCAGTACTTGGGAGGCTGAGACCGGAGGATCCAGGTTCGCGGCCAGCCTTAGCTACTCACGTGAGGCCCTCCGCAATTTCGTGAGACCCGGTTTCAAAATAAAGTACAAAAAATAGGG
The DNA here is from genome assembly GCA_004027185.1 of Glis glis. Classification (NCBI taxonomy): domain Eukaryota; kingdom Metazoa; phylum Chordata; class Mammalia; order Rodentia; family Gliridae; genus Glis; species Glis glis. The sequence goes on from PVJS01022701.1 coordinate 12,160, forward strand.
CTGGGGGTGTAGCTCGGAGTTAGAACGCCCCTGGGTTCAATCCTCAGTACCACAAAAAAAAAACAAAAACCAACTCCGTCATGCCTAGTGGAGCACCTATGTATTTTCTAGAGTGAACTGCGGCTCCATTTTATGAGTTGCAAATAAAAGCCAATTAGAGCTGAAAGATAAATTTGTTGAAATTTTGTCTTTTAAGAGAGGCAATTTTAATTTAAACCCTTTCCCTAATCTAGCAATATTAATTTAAACTCTTTCCCCATTCTAGCTTTAAACTCTTTTCCATAACTATGGAAGTTGCTTTTTTGACCTCTGAAGAAATTGTTTGTTCTCTCCACTCTACCCCTACACTTCAAGGATAAATAGTAAAACATTTAAGCATTAAAGGTTGGTTATGTTTCCTGAGGATGTGGACAAGCTAAGGAGATTTCCTACATCAGATAAGATATCTGCTTGTGGTAAATTTCCATAATTTAGGGCACATTTCACATGTTTAAGGCACTAGTTTAAGGTATATATTTACTGACTTCATTCTTTGACTCCAAAACTTGCTTCTTTCCTTCCTTGAGTCTTCTCTGCCTCTCCCCATAGCTCTCTTTGCAGAGGCATACAGGGTCAGCTGCCCAGAGCCCGGCAGGACAGTGGCCTCATTATAGAACCCAGGGAGCCTCAGCTCTGCAGGCAGCCCGTATGGAGGCCAGGGGGCAGTGTGTCATTGGTGGGCCCTTGTTAGTTGAGGTCCAAGGTGGGGAAGGAGCAAGAACTCAGATTTGATTCTCAATAGCATGGAGGAGGGAAGTATGGCAAAGACACAAAGCCCTTTATCTTTCATGGAAAATGGGCAAAGATACCATAGAGAATGAATCTCTGGATTCAAACAGTGCTGAACTTACTAATCTATCCTTCATAATAATAGAACCAAACACCAAGTCAGCTTATGTTACTGCAGTCACTTCACCCTCAGAATACAATGAACATAAATTGAATTTATCATATTTTTTAAGATTAACTTGACTAAATTTTTTGTGTGTGTATGTATGGTACTGGGGATTGAACCCAGGGTCATTCTTCCTGAGTTACACCCTCAGCTATTTTTATTTATTTATTTTTTTAATTTTGAAACAGGGTCTCACTAAATTACCATGCTCTGGCCCTGAACCTGTGATCCTCCTGTCTCGGCCTCCCAAGTCTTGGGATTACAGGTGTGCCCCACTGTGCCCAGCTAAAAGAATGTTTTTGATACAGAGATTTCATATTATGACTGTGACTAGAGAATCAGTGTCACTTGCTATAAATAGAAGGTGCCAGAAATATAAAGGCCAGATGTTCTTGGCCTCTTATCCTGCTCAGGGGTTTCAGACTGACTATAAAAAATGTGTCTCTAGAGCTGGGCACTGTGGCACACATCTGTAATTCCCATTTTTGGGAGACCGAGACAGGAGGATTGAAGGTTTGAGACCCGTGCACAGTAACTAAACAAGCCCGTGTTTCAAAATAAAAAAAATAAATAAATGAAATGGTCTGAGGGTGCAGCTCAGTGGTAGAACCTTCCCCCTCCCCCCAGTTCAATCCCCAGTGCCACAATAAATAAATAAATAAATCTATCTATCTGAGAGCACTAATTTTCACATATGCCCTGTCTTGACCAAATTAGTGGTGAAAATTCATTTTTTGAATACATCCGCAATACTTTTTAAAATATGGAGAGTTCATATAAAGCATTCATATTTCTGACCTCCTTTGGAGAGTTAATAGATCCGGGCACACAGGCCCCCAGAAGTGCTGGATCTGGGCAGTGGCTGCGCCCAGGACCCCATCTATCTGCTTTCTTCTCTGCCCAGGTCCCACCAGCCTCCTGAGCTCTTAGTTCACAACGTGGCCCTGAAGACGTTTGTGTTGGTGGCTCCTGCCTGAAACCAGTCTAAGAAATGAACGATGTCTTCTGCCCCTGTCTTTAGACAGGCCTGGCAATGATCACTTAATTACCAAACTAGCTTGTGCTTGCATTTTGCATGTGCCCCATTACTTACATCCAGAATAAATGTCTTTTCCACATATCAAGGTCTCCTGACGGTGTCCAGGACATTCAGCTGTGCAGTATACAGAGGCATGTGGCTCCAGAAAGTTTCTATACCAGAGCTGAGCTGTTGTTTTATTAATCCTTGTGATGGGAAGTATTTCTTTGATGACATTTTTATAAAAATAAAGTTTCCTCGGTTGGCAGTTCTTAATGGCTGCTTGGCAGTATATAGAGACGTTCATACCCATTTTAACGATTGTGGCTGGTTCTACCCAGATTTGGCCAGAGCATTTTATATTTGTAATTCCTGGAAACAAATAGATACAATAATACATCCTATGTGAAATATTATGACAAGAGATTCAGAAGAATATGCTATTGCATTTTATTTATTTATTTCTGTGGTGCTGGGAATAGATCCCAGGGGCATTCTACCACCGAGCTACACCCCCAGCCCTATTTTTCATTATTTTGAAACAGGGTCTCACTAAGTTGTGGAGGGCCTCAGTAAGTTGCTGAGACTGGCTGTGAACCTTTGATCCTCCTGTCTCAGCCTTCCAAGTACTGGGATAACAAGTGTGCGCTACCATACCCAGCTAGAGCCAATCTCTAAGCTTCTCTAATTGTCCAAAGAGCAAATATAATTAGTTCTCCTATTTGTGTGTGTGTGTGTGTGTGTGTGTGTGTGTGTGGTACTGGGGATTTAACCCAGGAACATTCTACTCCTGAGCTACATCCCCAACCCTATTTTATTTTTAATTTTGAAACAGGGTCTCACGAAGTTGCTGATGCTGGCGTCAAACCTATGATCCTCCTGTCTCAGCCTCCCAAGTACTGGGATTACAGGCGTGCACCACCACTCCCAGACTAGTTCTCCTATTTTAACATGGAGAACCAAGGCATTATGAAGTTACTCCACTTTTCAAAGGTAAGATTAGAAATAGCATCGGGCACTGCATAATCCAAACCTCATTCTATAGTTACTCAACCAATCTCTCTCTCTCTCTCTCTCTCTCTCTCTCTCTCTTTGATAAAAGCTACTTTTATCAGCAAATTATGAATATGACGAACAAAATCATACTCTTGAAAATGAAAAAATCTAGTGCTTAGTAACCACATAAAACTCATCATTAACTTAATAATATGGGAAAATGTTCACAACATATTGCTAAATTAAAAAGTAAGTTGCAAAATAACATATTTAATATAGGATCAATATTAGAAATAAATAGATGGGTGAATTAAAGAGAAATACACTAAGATATTACCAATAATTTATGTTCTTATCTTTAAATTGTATATGTCTGTGTTTTAAAACTATATAATGGATGTATTATTTTTATAACCATAGCTCAATAATTTAAACTCATTGGGCATGGGGTATAACTCAGTGGGGATTTAACTCACTAGCCTAGCATGCTTGAGGCCCTGGGCTTGATCCCCAGCAACACAGGAAAAAAAAGAGAGTAAAGTTATTTTTATAAAGTCAAAGACAGTGCATCTGGATGTGATGGTACACACCTGTAATCCCAGTACTTGGGAGGCTGAGACAGGAGGAACGCAGGTTTGAGGCCATCCTTGTCAAGTTAGCAAGACCCTATTGCAAAATTAAAAAGATAAAGGGGTTGAGGGTATATCTCAGAGGTAGAATACCCCCTGGGTTCAATTCCCAGTACCAAAAATTAAAAAAATAGTCATAGTTGATTGAACAACAATATATAAAATAATTACCAATGGGCAGCTGGAAGGTCTCTAATACCATATCACAGGGACCTGTTTTATTTCTCTGTTTTATATTAATCACTTAAATGTCTAGACAGAAGTCCTATCATTGTTTACCTATTTCAAGAACCTGGAAAAGGGTTGGTATCTTATTCCTCCTAAACCTTCTAGGACAGCTGTTGATCTGACTCCGAAGTGTCCAATACCATCCTGCTGGAGGGATTCTAGTTCTGACGATGGGATGCTGTCTATAGCTCCAACATATGTCCCAGCCTAGAGAGGAGGGGTTCACTTTTGTCACTCTTCTGTATAACCTGGTCTGCAAAACTTCATTCAAGGTCTAGAACCCTGGTGTAGTTTGTCTCCCAGTAACTGAATCCTTGCTATCTACCCAAGACACTATTGTTTCCAAAAGGAACTCTCAGGTGCCAACTACTGCCCTGCCTGAACCTTGACAGTCACCTTGGAGTCTTCACAGCTGCCTATGCTTGTCCCATGGGACTCTCAGCTCCTGAATGAGACCACATATTTTTGCCAACTATGAGATAGGAATAATAATAGCACATAGTAGTACTGCACAGGTTTTGGAAGGAATAAAAGGCTACCACAGAGCCCAGCACATAGGAACCATCAGTAAATGGGTTGTAGAATTGAAGTAAACTCAAATAGTTATAATGGTCAAAAAATAGAATACGCTTAAAAATATACTACTACTTAATATGACTTAGAGGCTGACCATCAGGGATATTTGAGAAAGGAATCCTGTATTTGGAGGGAGATTGGATCATTTTTATTTTGTACCATATATTGTTTATGTACGTATAACTTTTCCCAAACTAATGTTCTTTTATTCTTCAGAGATCCTAGCAGAATGCCTGAAAATAATAGCCACTCACATCCTATTCACTGAATAATAGATAGAGATGCAAAATACTTTACCTCCATGGCACCAGTTGAAGAGTATGTAAAGAGCGATTGCCACGTCCAGTTGAATCGTCACCTGACTCATGCCCAAAAGCAGGAAAAGTCCTTTTGTCTGTCTCTGGAAAAAAATATGAAAAATGTTTAATGAAATAAAAAAGCATTACATGTTTCCTAACAATTGTTATCTTTGATGAGAACCTTTGATTAGAAAGAAAAGAAGGAAGACAGGTGTGGTGGCTCACACCTGTAATCTCAGTACTTGGGAGGCTGAGATAGAAGGATCACAGGTTAGAGGCCAGCCTCAGCAACTTAGCAAGGCCCTCAGCAACTTAGTGAAACCCCATTTCAAAATAAAAAAAGAAAAGAGGAGCTGAGCATGGTGGCGCATGTAATCCCAGCACTTGGGAGGCTGAGACAGGAGGATCGCCAGTGCACAGACAGCCTCAGCAACCTAGTGAGACTCTGATTCAAAAACAAAAAATAAAAAGGACTAGGGGTGTAGCTCATAGGTAGAATGCCCTGAGTTCAATCCCTAGTATCACAAAAATATTAATAAAAATAAATATAAAATAGGGCTGGGGATATAGCTCAGAGGTAGAATGCCCCTGGGTTCAATTCCCAACACCAAAGGAGGAGGAGGAGCAAAAAAAAAACAAAAAAAAAAAAAAAAGAAGGAGGGATAGCCGGACATGGTGGTGCACCCTTGTAATCCTAGTACTTGGGAGGCTGAGATAGGAGGATCCCAGGTTCACGGCCAGCCTCAGCAATTTAGTGAGGCCCTTAGCAACTTAGTAAGACCCTGTTTCAAAATAAAAGAATAAAATGGGGCTGGGAGTGTAGCTCGGAGGTAGAATGCTCCTGGGTTCCACCCCAGCACCACAAAAAGAAAGAAGGAAGGAAGGAAGGAAGGAAGGAAGGAAGGAAGGAAGGAAGGGGAGCAGGGAGGGAGGAAGGGAGGGAGGGAGGGAGGGAGAGGAGACTAGCTAGCCGGGAGTGGTGGCACATGCTTGTAATCCCAGTACGTGGGAGACTGAGATGGAGGATCGGGTTGGCGGCCAGCCTCGGCTACTTATCGAGGTCCTCCGCAACTTAGTGAGACCCTGTTTCAAAATAAAGAATAAAAAATGGGGCTGAGGGTGTAGCTTGGAGGTAGAATGCCCCTGAGTTCAATCCCCAGTACCGCAAAAAAAAAAAAAAAAAGAAAGAAAGAAAAGGAGACTGGGAGGGACAGAGGAAGGAAAGAAAGGAGGAAATAGGGTAAATAAATGTTCCTGATATGTGAGGAGGTGCAATAAGAGGTGGAGTAGTAAAGCAAAAGAATGGAATTTAATAGCCTTCAAAAATCACTGTGAATTTTCTTAGTTGGACCTTTGAGTCTCATTGAAATACGATTCCTCTAATCTAGTGTCTCATCAGACAGCTCTTCTTTCTGCTCTAACTTCTGATGTTGAATTCTTCTCCTGACCAGAGTTAATGCACCCATCACACTCTAGAAATATCAATCTTTGATGAACACAACCTGGGAAAAGCCCAAATTTTCAGATCTCCCAAAGAAAAAGGATACAAAATGAAGAACAATGAAGTGAGGTAAAGGTGTATGTGCCTGTTGCCGGTTAAGCTTAGAGAGCCCTTCATCTGTGGAGCTCAAAAGGAACAAGATAGAAAGTCCAAACTGAATTGTCATTAGTTTACAACTGGAGTTATGCAATTAATCAGTCACGTGCATTATTGGATAATTCAGTTATTTAATAATCCATATTAAACCTGGCGTGGTGGCACATACCTATAATCCCAGTTCTTGGGAGACTGAGATAAGAAGATTGCAGATTGGAGGCCAGCCTCAGCAACTTAGTAAGATCCTTAGCAATTTAGTGAGACCCTGTTTCATAATAAAAAAATAAAAAGGGCTAGGGGTGTAGCTTGGAGGTAGAATGCCCCTGGACTCAATCCCCAATACCAAACACACACACACACGTGTGCATGCGTGCACACACACACACACACACACACACACACACAAATCCACATTGTTCAGTTACTGTTTTTATCTGTTTAGTAAAACTTGATTCTTTTATATAAAACAACTACAAAAAAACAACTCATCGCTCATCCAAAAGCATAAAATATCTGATAACATTTTTAAAAACAGGGATCCTCATGGCTTAGGAATGTAGAAATCCCTTTCATAATGGGTTAGCAATAGATCTTTCTTTAAAAAATATATTAATAAGAGGCAACAGAAGTCCTAAATATTCCTAGTTAGAAGTGAACTCCTCACCTAATAAAACATATGCAATAATAATTCTTAAAAGCTGTGTTATGCCAAATGATATTAGAGAATCAGCTTTCATCATGAGAACTGTAAGAGAAAACGACTTGGCCCGTGCATTCCCCAAAGAAAATCCAGCCGTCTTCAAGTATTTGGACGGTCGTGGTCTCTTTACCTTTCCACCTGTTTGGAGCACATACTTCCACTTCAAAGCCAGGCCGCTGTCCTCTCTGGCTGTTTCTTCTTTCCCCGCTGCCTGTCAGTGATCACTTGAGATTTTCAGCTCTGAGGCAAATGGAAATGTCAGCAGGGCCCTGACCTACATTTCCGATTCTTGAAGAGGAACTCAAACTGTCCATTTTGAAATGACTGGCTCTTATGTCACTATTTGGGAAAACCCAGATCACTGAAAGTGAACTGCTTTGTCAGTACTTTTTTCTCCATTTAATTTAAAATTATTTGTCTCATCTAAGAAGTAGAACATGCTTGATTTGTCAAAAATTTTGACACCATAATTATGATACTTAGTTTTCACTTGTAACCAACATTGGTATTAATTATAAATCTTTATTAAAACGTTCCAAGTTGGTGCATGCCTGTAATCCCGAACTTGAGAGACTGAATCAGGATTGCAGGTTCGAGGCCAGCCTCAGCACCTTAGCGAGGCTGTCAGCAACTTATTGAGACCCTGTTTCAAAATAAAAAATGAAATAGGGCTGGGGGTATAACTCAGAGGTAGAATGCCCGTGGATTTAAACCACAACACCATATACACACAAAAGAATTTCCAGCTTTGAGGTATATTTGACAAATAAGATTCTATCTTTTATGTAGGACATATAGATATATTTTGTGACATGATTATCACAATCAAGTTAGCTAACACATCTCTCACCTCCTATTTTTTGTTCTTTGGTGAGAATATACAAGCAAATTTTAAGTACACGATTCAGTATTGTTAAGTAGTCACCATGCTATTTATTAGATCCCCTGAGCTTATTCATCTTAAAACTGAAAGTTTCTATTCTTTGACCAACATCTTTCCTTCCCACTCCCTCCACTTCTAGTAACCACCATTCTACTCTGTTTCTACAAATTCAGCTTTTTAAGATTCCACGTCTAGCCGGGCGTGGTGACGCACACTTGTAATCCCAGTACTTGGGAGGCTGAGGCAGGGTTCATGGGTTCGCGGCCAGCCTCAGCTATTTAGTGAGGCCCTCTGCAACTTAGTGAGACCCTATTTCAAAATAAAGAATAAAAAAATAGGGCTGGGGGTGTAGCTCGGAGGTAAAATGCCCCTGGGTTCAATCCCCAGTACCACACACACACACAAAAAAAGATTCCACGTCCAAGTGAGATCATGCCATATTTTTCTTTGTCTGACATATTTCACTTAGCCTGTCCTCAGGGTGCATCCATGTTGCTGCAAATGGCAGAACTTGTTTTTCAAAGGCTGAGTAATATTCCATATATATACATATAGAGAGAATTATAGAATCATATATCCATCCACACAATGTCTTTATCCATTTGTCCATCAATGGGCCATATCTTGGCCCCTGTGACTAATGTTGCAATGAACACCAGGAGTGCAGGTATCTCAGTGCGGTGCTGGTTTCGTTTCTTTTGGGTTTATACTCAGAAGAAGAAAGAAGTATTGCTGCTGGGTCATGTATGAGTTCTATTTTTAATTTTTTTTTTTTTTTGGTACTGGGGATTGAACCCAGAGACATTCTACCTCCAAGCTATACCCCAGCCCAATTTTTTATTTATTTGGAAACAGGGTCTCACTAAGGATGGCTTCAAACCTGAGATCCTCCTGTCTCAGCCTCCCAAGTACTGGGATTACTTACAACTGTGCGCCACCATGCCCAGCTCTGTTTTTAATTTTTTAGGAACTTCCATACAGTTTTTCATGACAGTACCAATTTATGCTCCCATGAACAGTGTATAGGGATTCCTTTCTCTCTGCACTCTCACCAACACTTGTTATCTCTTATCTTTTTGACAATAGCCATCCTAACAGGTGTGAGATGATACTTCATTGTGATTTTGATTTGTATTCTCTGATGGTTAGTGATATGAATACCCTTTCATACACCTGTTGGCCATCTATTCTGAAGTGTGTGTGTGTGTGTGTGTGTGTGTGTGTGTGTGTGTGTGTATGTGTGTGTGTTGCTGGGAATTGTACCCAGGGCCTCATGCATGCTAAATACACACCTCCATCCTCAATCTGTTGGACAATTTGTATGTCAGAATTTCTGTGGGTAGAGGCTTGGGTATTGATATTTTTCATATTCCCTCCGCCCCCCAATGATTATAATGAGCAGCCAGGTTGAGAACCATTGAAACATATGAATAAAGGTGTCTTTGAAGACCATACAGAAGAAATGACAGTCAACTGAGATTTCATGATCAGTTATATATAATGTTCCAAGCTGTGAAAAAAGATATGGGGAAACGTGTCACTACGGAGAACAGAAAGTGCAAGCGACGTGGATGTTTGAGGATGGATGAGTTGTTTCTCCAGGTTGAGGAGAGTCAGATTTAACCTGGAGAATTCGGTCTATGGCAGCATTAACTCAGCTTTGTGCTCCTGCTGAAGAGTCTGACCTTGAGCTTACAGGCAAAGAAGAGACAGCAAATGTTGCTAAGCAGAGAAATATCACCAAAATCAGAAAGAAGCTGGGCTCCCAGGCACACATCTGTAACCCCAGTACTTGGGAGGCTGAGACAGGAGGATTGCAGGTTCTCGAGGACAGCCTCAGCAATTTAGCGAGGTTCTTAGCAACTAAGCGAGACTGTGTTTCAAAATTAAGAATAAAATAGGGTTGGGGGTGTAGCTTAGAGGTAGAATGTCCCTGGGTTCTATCCCTAGGATGAAAGAAAGAAAGAAAGAAAGAAAGAAAGAAAGAAAGAAAGAAAGAAAGAAAGAAGGAAGGAAGGAAGGAAGGAAGGAAGGAAGATGAATAGCCCTTAGCTGTTCAGTGGTATACACACACACACACACACACACACACACACAGAGAAAATGGAACAACACAGTGGTACGTGCCTGTAATCCCAGCTACTCAAGAGGCTGAGGCAGGAGGATCACAAGTTCAAGGCCAGCCTGGACAACCTAGTCTCAAAACAAAAATAAAAAAGGAGGGGGGACTGGGTTGTAACTCGGTGGTAGAGCGCTTGGTATTGCCCTGGGTTCAATCCCTAGCACTGAAAAAAAAAAAATGAACAGCCCCATCAGGAAGCTATTGAAAAATCAAGAACTGATTGGGGCCTGAAGCAAAGCCAAGGCAGCGAGAACTGAGAGTAGGAAGCAAAATGGAGAGCCATGTGGAGGCGATGGGATGGGCCTGGTGATCAACAAGAGGATGATGAGCCCAGGAATCCTGCAGTGAACAGCCTGCGCGGGAGGGGAGGGATCTAGGAGCACAGAGAATGACTCAGCTGGTTGTTTTGCTGGACAGATAGGTAGCGACATTAACAGAGCACACACAAAAGGATGAATTTGGTTTCAGACACGCTGATTGGGAGAAGTTTACAGCCTGTTCAGAGAAAGCTGTCTCTAAGGCCCCTGTGGACACTGGTAAATTTATGAGAGAAGTTTGAGCAGAAGATCTTCATGTGGAAGATGTCAGCATGACAGTAGTATTAAAATTAAAATCAAAATAAGAAGCCAGATGTGGTCATGCACACCTGTAATCCCAGTACCTGGGAGGCTGAGACAGGGGGATCTGCAGGTTTGAGGCCAGCCTCAGCTATTTAGTGAGACCCTGTTTTAAAATAAAGTAGGGCTGGAGGTGTGCCTCAGAGGTAGAATGCTCCTGGATTCAATCTCCAGTAACACACACACACACACACACACACACACACACACACATCAGAATAAGAGAAGTCAGAAAGAACACACAGTGGTAAGAGGGCTGGTGAGTGGAGCCAGAGAATGTTGACATAAAGATGAGAAGAGATCTAAAAAGGAGAGCGTGGCTGGCCTCAAATTGTCCCAGTGAAATATGACAAGAACTGAAAAGAAGCATTGGATTTGATGATACTCAATTTCCCCTGAGAACAGTTTCAGAAAAGAAATCGAGGTAGAAAGGAGATTGCAGTGAGTTAGAAAAGAAAATTAAGGCAAGGACTTTGGCAAATCTTGCAGTCATCTGGACAGTGGAGATGAAATCGATGAAGAGCTCAGTGCAAATCAGGATATTTTTACAAAATGGGGCTGGTGGTGGTTCTAAGCATCTATGTTTTGTGTGTGTGTGTGTGTGTGTGTGTGTGTGTGTGTGTGTGTGTGTGTTACTGGGGATTGAACCCAGGGACATTCTATCTCTGAACTACACCTTCAGCTCTATTTTATTTTTTATTTGAAACAGGATCTTGCCTAGTTACCATACACTGGCCTCAAACCTCAAACCTGCAATCCTCCTGTCTCAGCCTCCCAACTACTGGTAATACAAGCGTGTGCCACCACTCCTGCAATAAGCATCTTTTTATGTGTTTGTTATGCATATCTCTTCTTTGCTGATCTGTGTATCCAAATTATATGCCCATTTTAATTGAGCTGATTTTTTTATTGAGTTTTGAGAGTTCTTTATTTATTTTGGAAACCAATTCTTTATCAGATGTGGATTGTGCAAGTACTGTATCCTCTTCTGTGGCTTATCTTTGGATTTTGTTAACAATGTCTTTTGAGAGCAAAAATTTTAAGTTAGAGTCATTAATTATTTTAATTGTTTTTATCCTGTGAGCCTGTGCCCACATTTTCATCAATCAATGTTTTATATATGTTTCTGTTTAAAGATAACTTTGTGTGTGTGTGTGTGTGTGGTACCAGGGATTGAACCCAGGGGCGTTCTACCTCCGTGCTACACCCCCGCCCCTATTTTTTATACTTTATTTTGAAACCGGGTCTCACGAAGTTGCGGAGGGCCTCACTAAGGAGAGAGAGAGAGACACACCCAGGGAGAGAGAGAGAGAGAGAAAGAGAGAGAGAGACCAGAGGCTGGCCGCGAACCCGGATCCTCCGGTCTCCGCCTCCCAAAGTACCGGGATTACAAGTGTGCTCACCACGCCTGGCTTAAAGATAACTTTATATAATATATACTATCAATTCACGCAGTACTCCAGGGCTATACTAGGATTGCAGGTGTGTGCCACCATGCCCAGCTTTTAGGGAGCCTTCTTTTTTACTTTTATTGGTGCATTATAATCTCATATCATAACATAGTTCATAGTGATAGTGACATATATGCACACAACACTTGGTGGGCTTTCCCCCAGCTCCCTCCCCATCCCCGCCTTCCCCATACAGGGTATTGAGATTGACACTGGTATTTTCTCATATGTTCATAATGTTAATGGAAGTGATTCCTTCATTGATTCTCCCTCCTCCCCCTTCCCCTAGACCACCTCCCTGGCTCCACTGAAGTTTCTCCTCCATTATCTGAAGTCCTTCTTTTATCCCCATTTCTCCCTAGCTTCTACATATGAGAGAAAACATATGACCCTTCACTTTCTGTGACTGGCTAATTTGACTTAGCATAATGTTCTCCAGGTCCATCCAATTTCCTGCAAATGACATTATTTTGTTCTTCTTGATTACTGAGTAGAATTCCATTGTGTGTATATTCCATAATTTCGTAGTCCATTCATCTGTTGATGGACACCTAGGTTCCATAATTTGGCTATTGTGAATTGTGCTGCTATAAACATGGATATGTACATATTACTATGATTTTCTGACTTCAGTCCCTTTAGAAAGACACCCAAGAGTGGAATAGCTGGATCATATGGTGGATCCATTCCCAATTTTCTACAAATCTCCACACTGATCTCCATAGCAGCTGCACTAATTCCCAATCCCACCAACAGTGTAGAAGAGTTTCTATTTCCCCACATCCTTGCCAGCATTATTGTTGTTTGACTTCTTGATGGTTGCCTTTCTGATTGGGGTTAGATGGAATCTCAGTGTAGTTTTGATTTGCATCTCCCTGATTGCTAATGAAGTTGAACATTTTTTCATGTATTTATTATAGCCATTTATATCTCTTCTTTTGTGAAGTGTCTATTTAGTTCTATTACCCATTTCTTGATTGGGTTTTTTTTTAATGTTGAGTCTCTTAAGTACTTTCTAGATATTAGTCCTCTATCAGAGGGATAGCTGGCAACAATCTTCTCCCATTCTGTAGGCTCTCTCTTTAGACTCTTGATGGTTTCCTTTGATGAGCAGAAGCTTTTTAGTTTAATGCCATCCCATTTATTAATTCTTGCTTTAATTTCCTGAGCTTTGAGGATCTTATTGAGGAAGTTTCTACCTGTGCCTACATGTTGGAGTGTTGGGCCTATGTCTTCCTCTAGTAACTTCAAAGTTTCTGGTCTAATTTCTAGGTCTTTGATCCATCTCAAGTTGACTCTTATGCAGGGTGAGAGGTAAGGATTTAATTCAATTTTTCTACAAATGGATAACCAGTTTTCCCAACACCATGTGCTGAAAAAGCTGTCTTTTCTCCAACATATGTTTGGCACCTTTGTCAAAAATCAATTGGCTATAAGTGTGTGGATTTGTTTCTGTATCTTCTATTGTGTTCCATTGGTCTATGTTTCTGTTTTTGTGCCAATATCGTGCTGTTTTTATTACTATAGCTCTGTAGTATTATTTGAAGTCAGGAATTGTGATGCCTCCTGCATGGTTCTTATTACTGAGAATTGCTTTGGCTATTCTGGGTCTTTTGTTTCTCCATATGAAATTTATGACTGATTTTTCTAGGTCTGTGAAGAATGACATTGGTACTTTGATAGGGATTGCATTGACTCTGTAGATCATTTTTGGTAGAATGACCATTTTGATAATATTTATTCTGCCTATCCAAGAACAAGGGAGATCTTTCCATCTTCTAAGATCTTCTTCAATTTTGGGGGGGCCTTTTTAAATAGCAAAATCACCAGCAGAAAGCACAAAATGTGGTAAAGATTGCATTAAATAGACCTTGTTTACAATATGACATGTTTACAGTATGAGAGATAGCATAAGAAGGCAAGCCAGGTATGGTGGTACACACCTGTAATCCCAGTACTTAGGAGGCTGAGACAGGAAGATCACAGGTTTGAGTTCAGTCTCAGTAAATAATGAGACTCTCAGCAACCTAGTGAGACTCTGTTTTGAGACAAAAATAAAAAGGGCTGGGGATATGGCTCAGAGGTAGAATGCCCCTGGTTTGCTGGGCGTGGTGGCGCACGCTTGTAATCCCAGTACTTTGGGAGGCAGAGACCGGAGGATCCGGATTCGTGGACAGCCTCAGCTCTTTCTCTCTCTCTCTCTCTCTCTCTCTTTCTCTCTCTCTCTCTCTACTTAGTGAGGCCCTCCACAACTTTGTGAGACCCGGTTTCAAAATAAAGTATAAAAAATAGGGCCGGGGGCGTAGTGCGGAGGTAGAACGCCCCTGCGTTCAATCCCAAGTACCACAAAAAAAAAAAAAAATGCCCCTGGTTTAATCTCCAGTACAAAAAAAAAAAAAAAAAAGTAGAGCATTGCCTTTGTCAACCTGAGCTGGGAACTTGTACATGGAGTAATGAAATTTCTCACATGTCTGTGAATGACCACCACACCAAAGTGCCAAGAGTATTGATTTGGGATTTACCATTAAATGTTGCCTAGTAGGCAACAGCAAATATGGAATTCATCAATAATGAGGGTCAACTATATAAAATCTCATGTGTAATTAGTATAAATTCATTCGCTAATCAGAAAGTATCATGACCCTTTGTCTTGGTTTTCTCACCTGTGTGAAGCACGTTTTTTTTTATTTTTTTAAGGGCTCCATTAAAGCCAAAGAGGAACTTAACTCCCAAAGCACACATGGGTGTGGTTCGTATATGATGTGCAGTGTGCAAGCATAACTCTCACAGCACAGACAGGTATGGCACAACACACCCAGGCTATCAGGGGCCTCACACAGGCACTAGGCACAAGGTGCAACACCCAGGGATGATAGGCAATGCGCAGGTGCGATGCCTGCCACGCAGCTGACCAGGAGCACCTTGACAACCACATGGAGTCCCTAGCAACCTGAGGACTATAATTGTCAGTGCCTGAGACTGAAAACCTGCAGCTTCTTCTGCCAAGGAGCCTTCCACCTGGCCATTCCGACCACTGATAATGAGGCTGAATGCTGACGTGGCACCTATGCTGGGAGTCATCGGGAGAGTCCTGACCTTCGGTTCTGGCTGAGCACTGGTTAAGGTCGGGCCTGAAGACCCGGACCAGACCCACAACTAACTCAGACCTGAGACCCTGACACAGCCAGCTGAGTTCCGTGGCAAATGTACTGCCCAACATGCCTTTCCAGGTTGTACTAATCTCTCCCTCACCACCACCAAAAAAAAAAAAATATATATATATATAAGTTGGTGTGAAATACTCTAATTGTGTGGAGTGTTAATGAATAAAGAACCTGTCTTGGTCACCATTACAATAAACATTCTTGAAAGGACTGAGACTGTATTTTAGTTGTTTTCCACAATCTAAGTCTGCTCAGAACATCCCCATAGGCAGGGCTGCCATCTGGGTTTGTCCAAGAAAACCCAATTTAAACTTGCCCCAGTGTAATTACAAATAATACTCCATTTTATTTTCAAAATTATTTCAGTTTAGAAAAGAGTGACTAAATATAAAACGCATGATCCTGAAAATATGTATTAAACTAGTAAGTGTATTTCGAGTTCTTGTTTGCATAACATATCATCGGGGCAAATATATTTTAATGTAATGCAATTATTTTAGATTTTTTTCCAATTTTTCCACTTTGGGGAACTAAAAGGTAGAACAGAAGAATGTAGACTTGTATCCTTTATGCAATTATGGTTTTCTACAAATGTACCTGCCTTTTGTGAATTGAAAATATCTCCAGTCTCCCTGTCTGGGGGTGACAAACATTGTCCTAAACTAACTGGCTACTGATAGGGGTTTATCTTAGTTTGTTTGGGCTGCTATAACAAAATACCTCAGACTGGGTAACTTATAAACAATAGAAATTTATTGCAAAATGTTGGAGGCTGGAAGATGAAGGTGCTAGCAAACCTGGGGTTTGGTGAGGGCTTATTCTCTTCTTAAAAGATGGTGACTTCTGCATGCTCTCAGGTGGTGGAGGGAAAAACAAGCTCCCTCGGGCCTCTTTTATTAGGGCACTAATCGCATTCACTTGGGTTCCATGCTTATCACCTAGTCACCTCCTAAAGGCCCCATCTCTAAATACCAACACATATTTCAGTATATGAGTTTTGGAGGGACAAAAACATTCAGACCATAGCAGGGCTCCATCAAGTGGATTGATTAGGATCTCCCAGTTTTTTTGTTTGTTTGTTTGTTTGTTTTTTGCAGTACTGGGGATTGAACCCAGGGGCATTCTACCTCTGACCTACACCCCCTGATTTTTATTATTTATTTTGAAACAGGGTCTCACTAAGTTGCAGAGGGCCTCACTAAGTAGCTGAGGCCGGCTGAGAAACTGGATCCTTCAGTCTCAGCCTCCCAAGTACTGGGATTACAAGCATGCACCACCATGCCTGGCTAGGATCTCTCAGTTTAAAAACAGCCAGACACCCTGGTTTGGAATGTTAAGCTGTTGCCTAGCAACAGGTCTACCATTCCTGGGAACAGGCCTGGGGGCATTTACGTTGCTTCAGGATCCAGATGGACATAAGTGGGTGGGGAATGGCTAAGCAGAACAAGGAACAGACTGTTACATCCCTGAATAATAATTTAGTAAATCTCTGACTCTGCCATCTTTATATAAGGAAATGGCGTAGCAATTCCTGCAGTTGTTAATGGGCCTGGCTGAAGGTGGGTCATGTGTTTAGAAAAGAGGACGAGGAAATTTGTCCTGATTTTGTGCTTGCATAGCGGGCACAGTAATTTTACTTAGATTACTGTTTCTTTGGAGTGCTTTTCGTGAGGGACAGGGTCTGAATGTTATTACAGTTTGTAAAGGTCCCCAGCCCATTTGGAGTCACTGAATACCCAAATCCCATTACAAAGAACTGATTTGAGAGACTTAAAGTTTTGTACCTTAAAGGTCAAAAGACTCTGTATGGAATGGGTAAATCAACATCGTAGAATGGGGAAATTGATATTATAATATCCCAGATCTTGGTGACTAGCTGACCGTTGGGGGTTGGGCGTGTTGGTTTTGAAGCAGAGAAGATGGCAACAGTTTCCTGGAATGATCAAAGGGAAATCCCCGAACGCATAGGTGTGCTCAGAAAAGACACTTTCCATATCTGTTCACAAGTCTTGGTAGGTAGAATGCCAGGGGACAGCCCAGTCTCTCTCTACACTTGGGTACAAAACAGGTGCCCCATTTAAAAGGCTTACTATATAACACAGGCTAGAGTAGGGCTGGAACAATCCCTCACTGCCTGCCTTGGAAAGGACGCACATCTGCCCTTTTTCTTGGGCAGTCACAAATCAAACCAAGATGACAGAATTGTCATTACAAAGACAAGCAAAGAGAGGACAGGAGGGATTTTGTTTGTTTGTTTTTCCTAAATCAGAGTAACAGGAGATATGCTTTGGAACAATTTCCCAATTCTTGGCAAAATACAAATCTATTTCATAAATATTTGACTAGAAAGTGGCTTCCTCCCCCCAGTTTCCTGTCCTTCTGTTGTGACCTGCCTAACCCAGGGGCTGCACATTCAGCGAGGCCTTCCATGGGCTAGCACATCATGGGCTAGTCACAGGACTGTGACTAGAGGGTACTGTTAGCTGCTACCAAGGACCCTAAAGTGGCAAAGAAGATACTATTTAAAAATTAAAGTGCAAAAGAATAAAATGTTCATGGAAAGATATGAAAACAGTTAAGGGAGCAGAGAAGTAGCCTTGGGTCCACACTTTTGCAAGCTTCACCCCTGAATGGCAACCCGTGTGGGACAGAGGTCATCTCACCTGGGTCAATGATGCAGGCTTAGCTGGGCACGGTGGTGCACGCTTGGAATCCCAGTACTTGGGAGGCTGAGACCGGAGGATTGCAGGTTCTCGGCCAGCCTTGGCTACTTCGTGAGGCCCTCCACAACTTAGTGAGACCCTGTTTCAAAATAAAGAATAAAAAATAGGGCTGGGGGTGGAGCTCGGAGGTAGAATGTCCCTGGGTTCAATCCTCGGTAAAACACACAAACACACACACACACACACG